>VUQH01024199.1:20025-33621 GCA_015106775.1 Etroplus canarensis
GAAAAAAAAAAAAAAAAAAAAAATAGAAAGACAAGGTTAAGAACAGTAACAAGATAACCAGATTTCAATTTAACTCAGCTACAACAGTCATCAACAATAAAACAACATGACAATTCTTTATAGTTTTAGTGCATCTGGTTTAGAATCCTTTTCACACACCCTTTTGAAAATAAAGCACTGTTTCGAAACTGACTTACCAAATGTGTTTATGTCTAGCTTGTCGATAAAGTCCCACAGCCTCTCAATCACATCCTGTACCTGCTTCATGCACTTTCCCTTTATTACCAAAGGCAAAGTTGACATTAAAATAAAGTAATCTCCAAAAATCACTGCAACATTTGCACAATTTAGTCAAAGCTGGACTAGATCTGGATCTGGACTGAAAAGATTAAATATCACAAAAATATGATCGAATCAACAAGAATCCTGGCTGCACAGCAGACAGGTATAAAGGTTTGGTGACTCACGCCTTCGTCACAGAAGCCCACAGTGCAGGGTTTTCCTTTGCGAAGGAAGAGAAAATTTCCACTTTTCTGGATGAAAGGAGAGCAAATGCCGTCTTTTTTGCAGCACACTTTGCAGGAGTCCTCGGTTGCTGCAAACAAAAGACACAATCCAAACACTCAGATAAGAGACAAAATTGTAATCAGTGGTAGTGTACACTTTAACTTTTTGGTTTTCAGGGGGAAAAAATGTAAAAACTCAGACTAGTTAATTATTCAGATAACAGCAGGCTAAGTAGAAGCAATATGCAAGAATTTACAAACATTCCTTTATTTCTCCTGGCAAAAAATTAACTTTACAGAAAGTAAAGAAATTTTGTATTTAGATTAGAAACAATAAATTTAAAATTTGAATGTCTGATTTTAGTATGTCTGGATTTTGCCCAGGGCTTGAAGGACTTTCATATTTGGTGAGGAGTTGATGAGTAAATCTTTTAACTAAATTAAAAAATATGTCCAGTTATTTAATATAGAAAAAAACTTGTGTTGGCACAGATTTTATGCCAGATGCCTTCTTAATGCAACCGCTCCCTTTACCTGAGCTTGGGGCTAGCCCTAGCACTTTACTGGCTTGTGTCTGCTCCTGGTTGTAAACCAGGGACTTTTCGTGTGCGAGACAAATGCATAAACCACTACACTATGGAAACACAACATTTTTCTTAATATGTTGATTAAATTCTTTACATTTTTTAATCTCATCCCCAAAAAATAAATAAATAATCCCTAATTATGCTTGAATTTTTCCAGCTATAATTTCTCTTTGTTATTTTCATTCATTTCCAAATCTACTGATTTTGCTTGCCTAGACACTCCTCCTCAGGACCTCGGTAATTAGTGAGAAGCTTCTGTTTTATTCAGCCAATGCACTCACATCTTAGACTTTTTGATTTTAGACTTTTATCTTGGGAAAAACAAAATTACCATTGCAAGCACAGGACTGAAGGTCATGCATAGCCTCACAGAAAGGTTTACACTCTCCCTTGTAACACCGGCCATTGTCAACACACACTGTGTCATTCTTAGCATTTTCAGGAGGTGGGCATTCACTGCTGTTACCTGTGATGTAAGGGAAAGGTTAAGTTATGTTATTGTTCCAGTCTTTTTACAGAGGTACCAAAAACTGACAACAAACAAGATTCAGCAATTGTTGCAGTTCTCATGTTGTACCAGCAGGAGGCAATCACCTGTGCAGTTGGACTCTCCTTTACAGGTAGCACTGATGGGTTCCTGGCACTTTGTTCCTGCCCGCTCAAATGAGCAGTTCCTGCAGCAAGGGCTGTTTCTGTCACTGTGGAGAGATCAGTGAATCAAACATCTGAATACTTTAATTTGCTAAAAGTGGTTTCTACATAAGTCTTTTGGATCTCATACCTGCACTGTGCATGACGTTTGAACTTGCAATCAGAGGAGCAGCAGGGGTCATCATTGAGATGGAGTAGCCCGGGGTCACACTGCTCACCATCCTCGACTCTTGAGTTCCCACAGACTTTACTGTTCCTCTCCTTGAAGCACAATGGTGCCTTGAAACTTAACGTCTTTCCTACAGAGATCTTGCTGCAGTTGGAAAAACGCTTCAGGAGGAAGAAGTAGAAGGGCATTAGTAATTATAAAAGGCTGCATGTTTCTTTGCTCAAACATAAAAGGAGATGTGACAAAGCATTGTCATGCAGGTTAAATACTCAGATAGCAACATATATACATCATCTGAACCTAAAAATTTCAAAGAAACAACTGCCTGACTCAAAGAAGTTTACAGTCACACTAACAGTTTCACAGTCTTTTAATGTATTTCTTGGAAAATCTAGTTTTAATTGTTCTTCTTTCAGACAGTCCATCTCAAAGTGCAGTGAAGGTCACACCAGATAAAACAACACTGTTCACCTGAAGCTGCAGAAAGAAATTATAGGAGTAATGGTGGAGAAGCCACAATAAATTTTCTGCCTGCCGTTATATTTCACAGGAACAACTGTGACTCATTTAGCTGACACGCTGCACAAGCAGAACCTGCCATCCACAATCCCTATCACATTTTTTATCATTACCTCAGCATGTATTTTTGCAGGATTGCTGTATAACATGATAAATTCACACTACAAGGCATGATCAAAAAGCCCTTTCAATCCATCCATCCATTTTCTTCCCCTTTATCCAATTCAGGGTCAGGCTGAAGCCTATCCCAGCTGTTATGGGGCAAAAAGTGAGGTACACCCTGGACAGGTTGCAAATACATCACTGGGCTAACACAGAGATTTGGTCAGAGAGTAAATAAGTTCTGTTCCAGACTTTGTAGTGGAGGATCATCACTGTTTATGAGAGTCAGGCCTACAGCTATGAACAAATATTTTCAGTGAAAAGTTCACAGTTTCCAAGGTCAAAGGCAGTGTGTTCAAAGCTTTCTTTGACATTCACAGAGTTGTGCCCTGTTAATCTGTTCCCTGGTGTGAGACTTCCAATGTGTAGCTCTGCTGTAACATTAGGAGGCATCTAATGAGGAAGAACATCCAGCAGAAATGACATGAACTGCAGCATGTGCCATCTCATGCTGGTATAAAGCGAACTGAAATTGTACTTTTGTCCTGCCCACTCGCTAGATTTAGCTACCTGCAACTTCATCTTCTTCCTCAAAATGAAAGACAAGTTCAAGGATGATATGTGATGAAATTATGACACGCTGAAAGGATTTAAAAATAGGAAGCACAATAACGGTCCACAAGTGCATCAGAAGATGCTCTTGAATGAGAGATCAGCTAAAACGAAATCAAGTGAGGCTTTTGAATTCTATAAACCCCATTACAGAGGCTTTTGATCACATCTCATAAATGGACTTTTGGTCTATTAGCACAGCCGAAGTAATGCTGAATTTAACACAGCTTTATAATTATTGATTAGGCAGTTACCTTGTTGTTGGGGTGATCTCCACTCACAGCAATAGGGTACATTACAAACTTTCCCCCATCATCATCACTGGGGGCACAGTATGGTATATTATCAGGATCGTGCTCTGCTCCAAAGTTATGGCCCAGCTCATGAGTGGTTACCAAATCTGCCTCCTGATGTGACACAAACACACCACATTTGTCAGTGATAGAGTTTAATGCTTCATCTTGGTTTAAAATCTATTCTGTTAAAAATACAGGAAGTTAATATGAATATATACGTGTTTAAGAATTATCACAGAGTTTGCAAACACAGCTCAAAATTAATGTTTTGAAACTTAGCTGTAAACTGTGTACCATTATGGAGCAAGCACCACAGCTGTAGTTCAAGTGTCAAAATGCAACACTAGGTGACTTTAATACTCATCACACCCACACAAAGAGGTGTGTCTGCTCTACTTAGAACCTCAACCTGGCAGCACGGCACGTTGCATAACATCCTGGCTGAAACTTAGCGCACCCAGCAATTAGTTTTGTCTGAGATTATGACTAAAAACAAGATGAAACAGACCTTTGTGAGAATGGTTTTGCCATAGTTCTTGGTGCTGGTCAAGCCTGTGTTGAGGTAACTTGGCTTCTTGGCAGACAAAGATGGGTAGTACGCTACAAAAATCACACAATCAACGAAAGGTGTCAACATCTTTGTTTTACAAAAAGATGTCAACATATAACTTTTTTTTTTTTTTTAAATATTATGGGCTTTTGAGATTCACAGATCATTATTCATAGTCTGTCTATCTGGTAAAGAGATCTACAAGATCACTACAAATATTTTTCACTTTCTAAGAGTGTAGCTGATTATAATAGAGCTGCATATCTTTTTTTAAGTGCACAATAGAGAAAGGTTTCAAGATGGACTTTCTCAAAGAGACAACATCTTTAATGACATATTTGTTATACATATAGCATTCAATGCTTAGCCTAACAAAACAAAGATAACACTCAAAAATAGTATGCTCAACAATATGTTCTTACGTTTTGGGCAAAGGCCACCCAGGGCCTGAGGTTTGGAGGGGGCCACATAGGCCAGCCCCAATGTCCCCTCCTCAAAATCCTGGTAGGTGAACAGGTGGGCCAGACATACAGTGGAGGCATTGTCAGCTATATCTGAGCTGAATTGCTGAGGGACAAGAGGATCATTATTTGATAGCATTTTTTGAAAGTGCAAATTAGTTTTGCTGACAACAGAATAACAGGACAGATGACTTCTATTAACAATCAGAAATACAACTACACTATATGGACAACAGTACTGGGCCACCTACACATTACATCAACAGGTGCTTTGATAAAATCCCATTCTAAATCCATAGGTATTAATATGGGCGTTGGCCCCCCCTTTGCAGCTAAAACAGCTTCCATTCTTCTGGGAAGGCTTTCTACAAGATTTTGAAGTGTGTCTAAGGGAACTGTTGCCCATTCATCCAGAAGAGCAATTGTGAGATCAGACACTCGTGTTGGACAAGAGACCTTGGCTCACAATCTCTATTCCAGTTCATCCCAAAGGCGTTCCATGGGGCTGAGCTTTATGGGGGCCAGACAAGTCCTTCCACATCAAACTCATCCAACCATGCCTTTATGGAACTTGTTTTGTACACTGAGGCACAGTGAAAAGGGGCTTCCCCAAACTGTTCCCACAACACTGGAAGCACACAATTGTCCAAAATGTCTTGGTAAGCTGAAGCATTTAAGATTTCCCTCCACTGGAACTAAGGGGCCCAGGCCAACCCCAGAAAAACCACCCCGTTAGCATTATCCCTCCACCAAAATTTACCATTGGCACAATGCAGTCTACCAGATAACATTCTCATGGGATTTGCCAAACCCAGGCTTAGCCATCAGACTGCTGGATAGAGAAGCATGATTCATCGGTCCACAGAACATGTTTTCACTGCTCCAAAGTCCAGTGGTGGCGTGCTTAACAACACTCCATCCAATACTTATCACTAGGCTTGACATAGGGCTTACATGCAGCTGCTCAGTCATGGAAATCCATGCCATGAAGATCTCAATACAGTTTTTGTGCTGATGTTAATGCCAGAGGAGGTTTAGAACTGCAGTTGAGTCAGCACAGTGTTGGGGACTTTTGCACAATATGCCCCTTAGCACTCACTGACTGGCTACGTGCTTGATTTTATACACTTGTGGCAATGAGACTAAATGAAGCACCCAAATTCAAGATATGTGGTCCAATACTTTTCTCCTAATAGAATCAGAATACTTTATTAATCCCTGAGGAAAGTTGCTTATAATAGTGTATTTGTAATGCCATCACTAAAAATACCATTTACCGGTGACTTGGTAATGCCGAAAAAGTGTAATTTAACAGGAAATAGGAATGCATATTGATGCCACAACAAACATTACAGACACAAATGCAGTATTTTGTATAACGACATCTTAAATTTGATTACAGAAGAATTTTGAACATTTATCTTGTATGGGGACATTATACATTAACGTGTCAATTTACTTCGCAAATAACCTCAGATGATGTATAGATGTGTAGTCCTGTACTTTAACTGATAAAAGTGGTCAGAAAATTTTGGGGCATTTGTGTGAATGCAATAAACATTATAATTCACAATTTAATTTATTCTTTTGACAGATAAAGCCCCGCAGATATTACTCTACCTAGACATTTTTTTCTTGTTCATTTCTTTCTCAAAGTCGTGCTTTTCTACCTCCAGAAGTTTTTTCACGTCCCAGACTTTCTGTCCTTTCCTAGAGCTGCCCTCCATGTTATAGTGGGCCCAGTTGTTGGACTCTTCAGACGGAGGCTGTGTAGGCTCCTTGTTAATAATAATCTGCATATATCAACCAAAGACACAAGTTAAGTGAGTGCAATTACAGAGTAACATAAAATTAAAGTCATGCCACTAATCTTACTGAACTACTTTTAACTAAGATGGAACATTTTATTTGAAAAGTTATTAAACAATTAGTTGGTTAAATGAAGAAGCTGTTAGATGAAGTTCAGTCATTCAGAAACATGTTTTAGGGTTGCATTTTAGACCCTTAGCAGGGGGTTAAATATGACACAGTGAAAGTTCTTCTTGACATTTATTGTGAAGAAAATTCAACATCGACTCTAAACAGCTAACTGAATGCATGTCTTTTCAGTGAGAAAACCCTGGGTTCTTAGTAACAAACAGTGTTTCCATTCATTCCCAAAGCCTGTGGAACAAATTAAATTACCCCACAAGGCACACACAAAAGCTTTCAGTTTCCCCTAAAAATCCTGTTCTCAAACCCACTGAGGGACAGTGTTATTCTCAGTCTCATTTCCGGGGGAGAAGCAATATAAAATATCAGTCATCATGACGCTGGAAGCAGCAATGACTGATGCTGAAGTGCCCCAAATGGGTCAAACTGTCAAAATATTGTAGCGTAAAGTAAAACACACAGCCACACACACACACCTGCTGGATCTGGACGCCATAGCCTTTGAATTCATCAGTCCATGTTGTGTTTCTATAAATATCATCAACTCGATCGATCAGCTCAATCTGGGATGGGAAAAAATAACAGAATAACAATTTAACACCATTGAATATGCAGATAATAATCTAACACATAGCAAATTCCTACAAATTTTACCCACAACTACAGATTTGTCAGAGGTAAATAAAATGTGACAAAACAACATGCTGTCTTTCTAGTTATGCTACTGAAAAAATTTGTAAATAGTATCACAAATTCAGACCAAGTAGTTCAGAGTAACGCTCTCTTGTCCACGGCCCATGTGCCTAAAGAAGCGGTAGTCTGCAACCAGCAACAAGGGGCAGGTATTCTTCTTATGGTCATGAACTCGTCTCTTCTCTCTGTGGTGGTATTCTACAATTGAGAAGCAATAGAAGCAGAAAGAGAGACAGATAAGAGACAGTATAAGGACAGGCAGAAATATTTTTAAGCACTGCTGCATTTAAACATGTAAGTCACAGGTAAGCTTACATGGAGACCAAGTACATTAATATATCAAGATGTTGGACAATGAGGCCATGCTCCAATATCCCATTGTTAATTGTCCTCATTTTCAGATTTAGTAACATGACTTCTTTTTTTGTTTGGCTGTGATCTGATTAGGCTCTGCCTCTGTTCAGGCCAGATTTAAATAGCAGATTTATCCTTATAATAGAGGCTTAAGAGCACAATAAATGTGGATGAGGTATTCTACATAGGAGGAAGAAAGCCATTGTAAACTTGAGGCAATTTTATACATATATTATATAATGTAAGGCTCACTTATTCACCTAAAACAGAAGCATCATTATAAAAAAAAGTAAAGCTTGATTTATTATACACCAACACTCAGTTTCACAGACAAGGATTACGTCGAGTCCAAGACCATTCATTTTTTAATAATGTAATCTATGTCTGGAAAACCTGCTGATATAGTATAGCAATACCATCACCTACATTTATACTTGTGTGTTGGGGTGTCTGTATTGTTTTGCCATCACCAGTGAAACTGAGTGAAACGTACTGGACTAAGAGCTTCAGAACAGACTGAGTGCATACACAGCCTATCAGAGCTATCTTCTTTCAGCTGCTCCCTTTTAGAGGTCGCCACAGTGGATCATGTATTATGAATACGCATTTGGATTTGGCAATGATTTTACGCCAGATGCCCTTCCTGACGCAACCCTCCCCTCATTTACCCGGGCTTGGGACCGGCACTAAAATAGCATAGATCTACAAGCTATTGTGAAAACATTGTGATCACAGTAAATAAAATTACAGCTGATTAAAGTTTCTTTAACAGTTACATAATCATTGTGCTAATCAATATACTGTTCACACTGCATATTACTAGCTGGTAGACCTATCAGTTATTTCAGTCTGCATTACCAAAATGTTACATTTCTGGGAAGGTGCATTTCAGGCCACAGCCCAAATTACAGCAAAGACTTAACACAGTACTATAATTCAAACTTAGTGCTTAGGACTACAACCAACAAGTATTTCCTTAGTTAACAGTTAAGCATTACCTTTGCACATTCTAACAGCAGTTCCAATAGGTTCCTCCAAATGCAAAACTTGTGTTTTAGACACAAAAGACACAAAGTTCTCTTGCTACACTGATTGTAAACTTCAACAAATGCTAGCTTCAGTTTATTTATTATAGGTGAGTTAAATTTTTCTACTTTCCTCCTGTCACGCAAAAAGCTCTACGACCACCTTAGCTTAAAACCATAATGCCAATGACGCAGTCGCGCATATCGGTGATAGGAAGGCCCCAAATACACCTTCCTAATATGCGAGTCACCCCATAGGACCACTTGGATCATGGTCTTCATCGTCAAAGAGCATATAAGTTGCATACAGCATGTGTTCAAATATTTCAAGCTATCACAGCACTATTAGCAGTAGGTCTAGCACCTAAAAGAATATAAACAAAAGAAGAAAAAAAATCTACCAGCACAACTGGAATAGTGACACTAGAATGTTGTGAACTGACCTTCAAGTTTTCTACTAGTATAAGTTATGCTGATCATATTGCTGAACCAGGTTACTGCCCTATTATCACCAACCAGAACCCAACACTACACCCAAGCCATGGCCGTAGTTTCTGACCAGCCCTAGACCAGATTAAGACATCATTATGCCATAAATAAACCTAACAATAACATTTATGTATAAATGTCAGAACACTCATTTTATGAACATTTACAATCCAGGCCAGTACCCTCAGGAGTAGAGATTTTAGTGAAAATGGAAAACTACCCATAAAATGACAAATATGACACTGTGTCATATTTGTGTGTACAAACTGTGTGTACAAAACTTGTACACAGTTTTAGTAAAACTGTGTACAAGTTTCACTAAAACTGGACCAATAATCTAGGAGTAGTGATTTGTGCGAAATGTGATGCCTCACCATGGAATTAGCTCATAGCTTATTAAACTGTAATAAAGACATGAATGTGCAAATTGAAGTTTCTGAGGCCTAACTAAGATGACTCCCCACTGTAACTGTGTGCCATAAATAGACCAAAAATAAAAAGAATAAATATTCACATTTTAGATACTTTAGGAAACAGTGAGTTTGATGTTTTTTATTTAAGCCACATACATATATAGATATATCTATCTATCTATCTATCTATATAGATAGATAGATAGATAGATAGATACATATAGATATATACACATATGTGTATTTGTGAGACAAAAAACACACAATACGTCTTGTCTTAAAAACTTGAATATGACACCCAGAAATCTTAAGGGTGAGACCCACACTCCCAAAACAATCAGTATAACAGAAAAGGAAAACAGGAAGAAGCCCTTTGGGGTATTACATCATACAGTACACTCTACACTAAAAGTGTGGGAGTGCGTTTCTCTGTCCTCCACAATAAGCAGTGGGAGACCAGTGACGACTCAGAGTCATCTCATTGGGCAGCATAGCCTCCATGAATTTTAATGCCTCCTCCTCCATATGACCCTTCACCTCAACTCATTTCCCCAATGAGCATTTCCAACCGGGAAGCAGTGAGAGGTGTTTCATATATCTCCGCTGGCACATCAACACTGTTATATTCTTTACATTTCTAAAGCAGCACAAAAGAATCAAAAGGCATTTGGTTTTTACATAATACCTACTTGTCAGCAGTGTGTATGTGCATAACACAGGATGGAGATAGAAAGGCTTGTATTAGAGTGACTGAATTCCAACACCCACATTCTTTGTCTCACTACGGGCTCCTCTTCCCTTCTCTCCACCTTAAACATTTGCTATCCTCCCACTCTTTTTCACCTACTCCTATAATCCACAACAGCACAGAGCCTATGCTGCTACAGCACAAATACCTAGATTTGTGATATTCTCCACCTCCTATGAGGTAAACAGGACAGTACAGCTCACCCTCTTCCTGGTCCACCTTCTCCTGCAGTTCCCATTCCCTCCTGGCAGGCTGTGGCAAAAGGTCATGGGCCTCTGAATTAATGTAGCCACACACTTTTGGAGAAGCAATGCGGCTCAGATTCCTGATATCGTCTGAGCGATAAACCAGCAATCTGCCATCAAGGGGGGAATCAGTAAACCTCCACAGGGGCTGGATGGCAAAAAAAGAGAGACAAAGAAAGCTGGTATTAGAGAGGAAACCCACAGAGTTTGTAACAAAAAAGAGAGAGTGGATATAAAGATATATGTGAGAGCTGAGAGCAGGAAAACAGAATAATAGAGACTGCAGTGGTGTGAATTTAAAAATAATCTGCAATCAGAATGGACTGGCCGGTGTAAAGGATTTGTGTTACAAGTGCACTACATTTATTGCCTTTGCATACCTCCACATTTTAGTCATGGATAACGAGAACAGACAGTGAGCAATACTTCTCATAAATTTTAATTTTATAAATTTTTCATAAATGTTTTTGCAAAAATGAAAAATATGTTCATCTTGAGATAAACTGGCCTATAAGGCATCAATTATGCAACTGTCTCTCTTAACTTGTCCAATATCTGATTCTACAGGTAGATACAGAATAGTAATATTTCATGATACAATTCAGTAAACAAGAGCAGCTGATACTGCAAAAAAGCACACTGTATTCAATAAATGTTTCCAGGAGCAGCACACAAAAGGCTTTTTTGTGATTTTTTCTGTGGCTTTGATAGCATTGATAAAGCATTTACACAGTTTAAATGAATGAGATAAAATTACTGAGGTTTAGAGTCTTATAAAAGAAAATGGTGAAGTTTAAATTCTCCCTCTGTTTTAACATAGAGACAGCCGTTATGTAGACACCTACCTCTACATTGTACTCTGCTTCATCAGTCAGAATGTGAGCAGAAAACTCATCTCCATCTATGTGTGCCTGCACACGGGAATTCTCCTCTCCTGCAGACATAAAATAAATCTTTAGCCACACTTAATAAATAAGGATTTAGACTGGTGATAAAAACAACATGCTTCATACATGCAAATTATAATCTTTGTAAAAACCCAGGACTCGGGAAATTCTAAAGTAATACAATTTCCATCCACTCACCTACAACATGTCCAGTAAAATAGTTCTGAAGCTGGACATGATAATTCTCTTCCCTCCCTTGTTTGTCAACAAACACAGCTTTGAAGTTGTCAGTGAAAAGGTCTGTGTTTGTGGTCAAGTAAAGCTTGAAATTTCTGGATTTGAAAAAGAAGATAAAAGATTTATTTAAACTCAAACATCAATACATGGCTATTTGGTCCTGTGTGACACATCAAACTGTATATAGTAGTGAATTTCAAAAATCTTAGAGTCCAGCTCTCCAACAACTGTAGCAGCATCTGAAACCTGAAATGACCACCCAAGACAACAGGGCTAATTATTCCACTGCTCAGCTGATGCCTCTTTCTTGTTGTAACCTTGATTGTGCATAAAGGAGGGTGACAAATTAAAGAAAAACATACAACAGAAAGTCAGTATTGGGCCACACAACACACTACCACATCTACTGGAAGGACAAAACATCGTTCTTCCAAAAGATAATGTCCAGATGGCAGTTTGATGATGATGGTGAATGCTGTCTATCATACTAGTCCAAGATATATACCCATAGGTGTTCATTTGGGTTGATATCTAGTAACTGTGAAGACAACATCATTTTTATGCTCATTAAATCGTTCAGTGACCCCATTACGTGCACCGCAGATGAGGGATTGTCATCCTGGAAGAGAAAATTCCCACACAGACAAGCAATGCCAGAGTGGCCATCAGGAGCTCAGGAGCAATCCCACTGAGAAACTTAACTGTGCTGGTTGTAAACAAAATAGACTAATCAAATTTGACAATCATCACATTGAGTAATCTTGTCTAAATTGATTACACATTGCTCTTTCTAAAACCGTGACCCTGAAGCCTCTTGACAACAACAGATTAGTCAATGCTACTTCCTGAGGGAACTTGGAAGTTCGCCACCTGGGTTTCATGCATAGTCAGTGCATTGTAATAACCTGGGACCCAGGACTGAGTCAAATTCCAGAACCGAATTCTTCTTGTTACCAGTCCCGAAAAACTTATTTTTCCTCTGAAGACACTTACAATTACATTTAGATGATATTATATTTTGCTTCAGCAAATATTAATGTTATTAACTGACTGTTTTCATCTTGTTTTGATTTCAACTGTAACAGCAATAATTACAGAAGTATTTGTAATTTGTATGTTAACAGCCACAAAAAGGCTGACCAGCTTTTGGGTTGAGGTTTTGGCAAGTCTGCCTCTGTGTATTAACAGCGTTACTCTTACAGAGAATAAATGTAGATGTGGATTTTTCCAGTAACTGCTGTTCTTCAGCCAGTAGAAACCATCCCATAGTTCCGACATATAGACTGAAACAGTGTTTTTAGTAGTACTTTATTCAAGCTCTGCTTATTTCGTTGGAGCTCATTTACGAAAACAGTCATCTCAAAGATACCAGTATCTTAAAAGGGACTCATATCAGAAATCTGTGCGTTACTAGTCAACTACTCTAACCTCTGGTATTGTCTCACCGAGTGACTGCATAAAAAGACCCAAGCTGCCCATCCAGAACCTTTAGTTGCGCAACCAAACACAGCAGGCTAGAACCACCCCTGAGGGATATACTATGAAAAAAATTCAACATAGCCAGGCTTTTTTTTGGTTAGCCGTCTTGACAAAACCTAAAACCTCAGTCAGAGAAAACAGATATCACCTTTGTGGGCTGGCGTCCACTAGCGCGCCAAGATTAGGAAGGGTTGTGGAAACAAATCATGTCATTTCGGCATACTTTCCGTGTCAGACGTGGAAAAAGCGTGCGAATCATCGTTTCCTGAAACAATACTACGAATCTCTGCGTATTGTCTGCAGACATACGTGGGAGTGTCCTAGGAATCAGCCGGGAATGCCGCGGAAAATGCAGATCGTAGCAGGACAGCAGGGATACATCTAGGATCACACCAGGAGTGGTAAAATCATGGACTAGGACAATCAGGATGACTTTCTGACAACAATTTAGATATGCAGACAATATGAGGAAATAATGCAAGGTTATAAATTCGGCGCCCATTTTGGGTTTTTCTCATATTGCCTCTGTGCACATCTGTGTACTTCATGATATCACTTCATATTATGCACTTCATAATAAGTCTTTTATTTACAGTTCCTATCACTCCCTCCAGGAAATACACGACACCACGATTCTTCAG
>VUQH01024208.1:0-14802 GCA_015106775.1 Etroplus canarensis
ATAGATTATGTACTGATTATGTACTGTTTTTGTCATGACCCGTGTCTGTGTGCCTCCCTGTCCGTGTCATTTCCCATTTTATTTTGAAACCCATCCTGTCTGGTGCCCCTGCCTCTGTTCTCCTCCCTGTGTGTGATTGCCTGCAGCTGTGCACCACTCCCTTCTGTGTCTATTGGCCCACCTGTCTGTCTATTTATACGCTCAGTCTCGTCTCCCTGTTGTCGCGTCCTCGTCGTTGTCTCCGCCTCAGTTCCTCCTGAGTGTCGGACCGTGCCAGTGTGTGTCTTTTGGATATCTGCCTTCACTCGTGTCACCGTTCTGGGACATTATTATTAATTGTTGTTTTGGCAATAAAGCCTTTAAAATGTATTCCGGCTGCCTGAGAGTCGTGCATTTGGGTCCGCATCCACACACACCAGAGCCAGCCATGACATTATTTTTCATTATTTTTACTGCTTTGCCTCACTTGTAGCAACTCTATGAGCCCAGCGCTCAATCTGCGAACAACTAAGAGAGGCTCACTATTTTGGAATGTGAATTTATCAATGCCATATATTTGGAGCGAACACTTAGAATTCAGTGGTATTACACTTTTAGTTTAATTTCATACTGGTGGCAGTTGTTTAAAAAGATATCAAAAGACTTGCTTGATTTGAACCAGTTAAAAAACTTACGTCAGTGAAATTTAAAAGTCATCTTCTGAAAACATTTCTTTTAACCTGTTTGGTAGGATGAATGGTGCTGTGACCGACAGTTATGAGGAAGACGTAGGAAACAAAACATCGGTGTATGTTCACACGGCCCACTCCATCACTACATCACCTTATTTGTTCAAGAAGTACGGATACAAAGCTGCCCCTCATGACAAGGTACTGAAACTTCAAATGCAATGCTCTCATATATATTTTTTTAATTATCCCTGTGCACAATAAAGATGATTTCTCTCCTCCTTTTCCCTGTGACAGGATATAAAGTACGTGATGATTCCTGAGGGGATGAGGGATTTCCAGTGGCTTGAGGGTCTTCTCAAAGGAGAAAAGGTCTCTGCAGGCCCATACCACAAAAAACTGTAAGTATTAATTGCATATAAAGTTTAAATTAACCAAGAAACTCATAGCCATTCATTTTCTTCCACTTATCCAATTGAGGGTCATGGGGGCTGGAGCCTATTGCAGCTGTCACAGGGCAAGAAGCAGGGTACACCCAGGACACAGGGCTAACCAGTCACATTCACACCTACAGCCAATTTAGAATTGCCAGTTAATTCACCATGCATGTCTCAACATTACAATTATCCCTATTCCTTTTTTCCTCCAAATCACCCAAATGGTGATAATTGCTCCTTGGCCATTGGCCAGACTTTAAAACCACTATGCAACCAAATAATAATAGATATCTTTTGTCATCTCATTCTTCAGCCTTCTTATTCAGGGTAGTACAGAGAGAACCGCCTGTGCATTATGCAACAAAACATTCTGCACATTATAAAAACATACTTTTGTTCTATGTCATGCACATGAGTCACAAAGGCTTCTATAGCTGTCAGTACCAAAGCAATGCTGAAAAATAAAATGGGACTTAAGTTGCTTTTCTCATTCAGTAATCCCTTAAGGATTAACGGGTAATTTCAGCGGCTTTAAATAAACGGAACAAGCAAAAACTGTCCATAATCCCTCCTGTCTTTGTTGTTTCAATCCTACCAGGCCAAGGACCTACTATTCAGGGCAGTACAATGAGAGCCGCTTTTACGTTCTTCATCAGGACTTCCTCCGATACGTGCGGAACAGGTCAGCCTGTTGTCACAACCCTTTCCTGGCTATTTATTAATTAAAAATGATTCGGTCATTGTGTTGTACCTGTCACTTAAAGATCAAGCCAGCATACTCTTGGCATACTTTGGGCCTGTTAGAACCAACTGAGGATTAAACGCTACAGCCCACCTGAGCATTGTTGCGGACCATGTCCACCCCTGTGTTTTTTAAATGTCTGTCTGTGATTGATGACTAGAACAAGATCATTTGTTTTTTTACATTCAAAAATGGCCCACAATCTGTTTAGCTGCACAGACAAACTTTCACTGTAGCTCCTGTCTGTCAAAGAACTAAGGATTTTTTGGGGGGGCAAAACAGGGGGTTAAGATATCACTTAAAACCTTAGGTATAGTGATTAAAATGGCATAATCATTTAATAACCTTTAAATCAAAATGTTTAATAAAACATTTAAATGCCACTGTGGAAGTTGCCATTTGTCCTATCATATCAGTAAAGCTATTTTTATTCTGTATGTTTATTTGATGCATTTTCATTGCCCACAGGTTCCTAAAGTCACATAATCTGAATGCTACTTTCTGGCCAATAGTCAGACCAACCAACGGGGCTTTCACTCTTTTCCTGGCTATACACGTCTGTGACACAGTGAGTTAATATTACTTAAATTTCCTGTGCCAGCTGTTGATAATCACAACTTTAGAAGTATGTAGCAGACAATACAGAAATTAACTTTAGACTTTAGGTTGCTAATGCTTTTTGCACAGAACAGACCCTTCTTTGTGAAAGAACATAGGTTGAACTATTTTTTCATGCAAGTTGGACAAAGTCTAAACATCCTGATTTTTCCATAGAACCAGTATTGGCTATACACATTACAGAAAACATAAAAGTCACACACACAGACTTCTGAAAAAGCAGTGTTTATACTAAGGTTTGACTTTATAATCTTCGAGTTTTATAATTCATAGATTACAAATAAAATATCTGTAAAAATACAACTTTAATGCGCTGGGTCTTTAAAAGCTCAGGTTAGTGAGATTCAGCAATAATTACTGAGATTCATTTATGATAAAATGTTGAGGTATTATTTATTTATGGCTGGTTGTAGAAATCTTTATTCTGAGTTTATTGAATACTTAATTAATGCTGGGTCTACCTTGGGCTCTGTCCCAGTTGGGGGTGCCCAGAAAACTTGCCCAGGAGACATCCTAATCAGATGCCCGAACCACCTCAACTGGCTCCTTCATTGTGGAGCAGTGGTTCTGCCCAGATCTCTCTAGATTTCTGAGCCTTCACCGTGTCTCTGAGGCTGAACCAGGCCACCCTAGGGAGGCAATTCATTTTGGCTGCTTTTATTTGTTACACATGTGGCGGTAATCATAGGTGAGGTTTGGAATGTAGATGGACCGGTTGCTTAAAAGCAATTTATTTACCAAGACAGGTACAACATCTTCATTTCTGCTGACCAAACACTGATGTTAGACAAAGAGGACTTGGTTTACAATCTGCATTCTAGTTCATCAGAAAGGTATTTGATAGGGATGAGGTCAGCGCTCTGTGTAGGCCAGTCAAGTTCTTCCACACCAAATTCATCTAACTATACCTGTGTGGACCTAGCTTTGTGCATTGGGAAACAGTCATTCTGGAACAGAAAAGGACCATGCCCAACCTGCTGTCATGGTCCTTGAATTTTATGTTCTAGTTTTTAATATTTTGATTATGTCTATAGTATGCATATTGCCTGTGAGTTCTACTTATTGCTTTCTGAGTTTATTTCCTTGAGTTTGGTTTTTATTGTCCTTCCCATGTATCTTAGTGTCAATGCGCAGTTGTTGTACATTTCCTGTTTCACCTTGTTAGTCAGTATTTTGTTGATTTAGTCTTTGAATCTCAGTTCTAGCCCTCCCTGTGTTTAGTTTGTTATTAGATTCTTATGTGTTATCCTTTTGTGTTTATGTCCTTCTGTCAAGCTGCCTCATGTCTGCATTTTCAGTTATGTTGCCCACTTCCCATTTTACTTTGGTAACCAGTTATGTTCTGTGTATTGTATCAAATTTTGCTTCCTTTTATCATGTCCTGTCATGGCTTGGGTTGTATTCTCATCTTCTTCTGGTTTATGTCTAGCTTTGTACTCCTTGGACAGTTTTTTTTTTTGCTGGACTTTCTTAAGCTAATTTTTTGTTCACCTTTACCACATCTGGCCTTGGAGCCCTGCTTATTGGGTCTGCACTTCACCCCAAACCCTGACACCTGCTCTCATAAAGTTGGTAGCACAGAATTTTCCAAAATGTCTTGATAAGCTGAAGCATTAAGATTTCTCAGTGCACAGTTTTTGTGCTGATGTTAATGCAAGGGAAGGTTTGGAACTTTGCAGTTCTTGGGTCAGCAGAGCGTTGGCAACTTTTAACCACCATACACCTTAGTACCTGGAGCCCGCTCTGTAACTTTATGTGGTCTGCCACTTAATGGCTGAGTTACTGTGGTTCTTAATTTTCATTTTCTGTAATACCACTTAAAGCTGATTGTGGAATATCTAGGAGTGAAGAAAGTTCATGAACTGACTTGGTGCAACAGTGACATCCTGTAATACAGTACCATGTTCAAATTCAGTGAGCTTTATAGAATGACTCATTCTTTCTCAAATGTTTGCAAAGGCAGACTGCATGCCTAATTGCTTGATTTTTGTACACTTTGGGCAGTGGGAGTGACTGGAAGAAGCATCTGAATTTAATGATTAAGAGGTGTTGACTTGTACTTGTCCATATAGTGTTCTTAAACTCCCTCGCCTGGGGCATCCTCTCTTCCTCAACCTGGAGAGCGCACATTACTGTTTTCTGGCAGTGAAAAATGACTTCAGACTTGGAGATACTAACTTCAGACTTAGCTGTGAACCACTCCAGTGCATGCTGAAGGTCACACTCCGATGAAGCCAACAGAATCACATCATCTGCAAAAAGCAGGGATGCTCCTCTGAGGCTGTCAAAGCGGACAGCTTCCTCTCCCCAGCTATGCCTTGTGATCCTTGAAAATCACAAACGGGATTGGAGCCAAGGGGAAACCCTGGTGGAGTCCAACACCTGCTGAAAATGTGCCTGACACTGTGCCAAGGATGTGGACAGAGATCTCACTTTGGTTATACAAGGCACTGATGGCCTGTAACAAAGCCACTGGATCACCATACTCCTACTGTACACCCCACAGGTGCCCCTAAGGAACCTGGTCGTAATCTTTCTTCAAGTCCACAAAACACACATACTGTAGACTGAATGGTCACACTCACATCCATAGATGAAGTTCTGATGTCAGTGAATTGTTAGCTGAGTAACTACGAACCCATTTTATGAAAAAAGATACTGATAAATTCCTATTACACAAGAATGTATTGTTTAGTGTTTAAGGAATCATAAATATAAACTAGTTATTCATTTAGGGTAATATTGTGTTGTTGGACTTTACATGTGAAGTTTTCCCTCTAATACACTGAAAAATTGCTTTTTCTAGGTTTTCAAGGGTTGATTCACCCATTTTTATTACTACGGTCACTAATAACCTCTATTCTGGCTAGATTAAACAGTAGTAGCTGATCTTATTTTAACTGATTGTGAAGTAAATGATTTCCCTGTTTTCTTTTTCTCTGTCGTCCTCAGGTGGATGCATATGGATTCATGACTGACGAATATGCGAAATACTCCAACTACTATTTTGAGAAGTACATTAAAAAAAAGGTCATTTTCTATGTTAACCACGACTATATTATGGAGAAGAATACATGGAAAGACCTTCATAACAGTAAAATAATACGACTGTATCAAGGAAAACAGAGGTAGAAAAGCTGAAACAACTCTGATATGCCCATAATGACAGGAATGACATCAAGAACAGGTTTTTGTTTGCTAATCTTACAAAAGAAATGACAGGTAATCCTTTATGTATACGACACAATGTGTAGCTGCCAGTTTTATTGATGCTGAGACAAAGTTTGACAGGAGTGACCTCTAGTTTGTATGGGATTGTTATTTTTTGCAAGTCCTTTTCTGACATCACCAACAAACAAGGACGACCTAGCAATACTGTACCTCACACAACACACTGGGCAGTTTAACAACATTACAAACTTAAGCCTCCAGAGAAAAGTAATTCTACTCTTCTAGTTTATAACATCTCTGAGGGTTACTTTCCACATTTTCTTCTTTCACCTTTTCTTCCTAAAACCTTCCTGTATTTAGTATTTATCTAGTTCTCATAAACAATTCATCTTTATAAAATTGATGGGTAAAGAAGTCAAAATTGTTATTGTTGGTTGCCTTGATGTTCGAGCCTCAGATGCTGTAGAGCCCAGCAAAACAAGTTATGCTGAAATGTTTTTGTCTTTGATGACCTTTTTATGTATTGTTGTTTAGTGTTTACATTCTTTGTGAAACATAGAACATTTTGTTCTTAAAAGTGCAATATCAATATAGAAAGTGCAGTAAAAGAAGATTTTAGTAAGTTATGTAGATATGCTTTATGGTGTGTTAGGTTCTAGGATGAGTTAATCAGTGACAACCAAAATGATCTGTAACATCTGTGAACACTGTGCAACAACTGGTTATAACTTCATTTATACAGCTGCATTAGCTATTCAAAACCAAAAAGGATTAATGGGAACTAACTCTGAGTAAGAAAGCAGCACACATTTTATCAGAGAAAAGGACACCGTTTTGTTACTGTTGTGTTGTAACATGACTTTTACTGTCAAACACTAACTTTGTAAAGAAGTGTGTGATGAAGGAGGGGGACTAAATATACACTCCACTGCCACTTTATTAGGTACACGTTGAACAAGGCATGGTTGTTGATGACAAATGGGCTGGTCTGAGGTATTTTTTAAAAACTGCTGACCTGCTTGAAATTCCCCACACAATCATCTCTGGAGTTTACAGAGAATGGTCAGAAAAAGAGAAGATATCGACTGAGGCAGTTCCCCAGAGGGCGGAGAAGGGCCAGACTGCTTTGAGCTGAGAGGAAGACAACAGGAACTCAAATATACAAAACAGCATCTTTGAACACACAACATGGTGAACCTTGAAGTAGATGGGTTACAGTAGCAGAAGACCACACAGGGTGCCCCTAAGAAGAGAAAATTGAGGCTACAATTTGCATTGGCTCACCAAAATTGGATACAAGTTGCCTGGTCTGATCAGTCTCGATTTCTGCTGCAACATTTGGATGGTGTAAAAAACATGAAAGCATCTATCTGGCCTTGTATTAATACTTCAGGCTGCTGCTGGTGGTGTAATGGTGTGGGGGATATTTTCTTGGCCCACTCAGGGCCCTATAGTACCAACTAGGTATTGTTTGAACATCACAGCCTACCTGAGTATTGCTGCTGACCATGTCCACCCCTTTATAACCACATCAATGTATGCCATTGCCAGAAGGTTTGCTGTGCATCCTAGCACAGTCTCAAGAGCATGGAGGAGGTTCCAGGAGGCAGGTAGTTACACTAGAAGAGGTGGAAAAGGCCACAGAAAGTCCTTAACCCATCAGCAGGACCAGTTTCTGCTCCTTGGGTGGAAGAGGATGTGAACAGCCAGAGCCCCAGAAAATGACTTCCAGCAGGCCACTGGTATGAATGTCTCTGACCAAACAATCAGAAACAGTGCTTTTGTGAATAAAATATTAGTTTATGAGAGTTGCAAACCACTGCATCATCTTTTTATTTATATTTTACATAGCGCTCCGACAATTTTGGAACTGGGGTTGTACCTTTAATATTAGGCTTCAGACTTTTCCTAAGCTCATACTTAGAGTTGGATCAGGTGAGCCTGATCCAACCCTTAGGTGTGTTGATGTTTACTCAGGCTGCTGAGAGATGACATGATATCAGCTTAAATTCCTGTCTCCCTGAATTCTGTTTCAGTAGTTTTGTTTTGCATTCCTTCAATGCCTCCTGTGTTCTCCATGTGTGTATTTTTTGTCACTGTGCTTAGTTTGTCTTTGTGCTTCTCTTGTGTTCATATCTGCTGTCAAGTTTAGTCTTTTGTTGTGTTTTCAGTGGTGTTTGTTTCCTGATTTATTTTGTAATCTGTCTTGTCTCATATATTATGTTCAGTTTTACTTCCTGCCCTTGAGTGCTGCTTTCATGCCATGTTTCAGATTTTTTTCTGTCATGCCATGCCAGTCCAAATTAAGTTCTAGCCAAGTCTTGTCATGCTGTTTGGTTTCTGCCTTGTGTTTTCTGAAACTGCTTCCTGGAGTCCTGCGGTTTGGGTCCACTCTCTCGTCACACCTGTAATCATGACATAGAGTGCTACTCTTCAATTCAATTTTATTTATATAACAAAAGTCACCTCAAGGTGCTTTACACTGTATGGTAAAGATCCTACAGTGTTAGAGAGAAAACCCCAACAATCAGACGATTCCCTTATGAGCAAGCACTTGACGACTGTGGGAAGGAAGAACTCCCTTTTAACAGGAAGAGACCTCTGGCAGAACCAGGCTCAGGCAGGGGCAGCCATCTGCCTTGATGGGTTGGGGCAAGGGGAAAGAGAAGAAGGAGAGAAAAGAGAAACGTAGACTAGACAAATGATTTCAAATGGACCAGCTTGGGCAAAGCCAGTTGGAAATCTGCCTGAATATGACAGAAGCCAGACCCAATCTCTCCAACCAACTGAAACCCGAGCTGCCTGATTTGCCTATTTCACATGCTAAGATGCCAGTTCTGAAACATTTAACTGAGTAAGAACAGAACTTTACTCAGGAACCAGTTTGATTTTTGATGGTACTCTTTTTTGGCACTCTCTCTGGTTTACATAATATTGTCTGTCTTTTTGTTTTAGATTGCTGGGAGAAAAAAAAAACAATTTAATAATGCTACCATGGGCTTTGAGGATTTCTCATTTTTATATCAAAAACCATAACTCAATTGATTTAAAAAAGACTTGTCGGATTAAACATTAGAGAAAATAAGTGTAAGTTGCCGGTCTTGACTAACTTTTGAAAGATCTCAAGATAAAAGTGACAGTTCTACCTCAAACATCAGTATTCCAAGTAAGTTCCTCAAGCCAGCACATTATCAGCAAAATTAGGACTCTATCATTAAAATGCTTCTTAAACATCCTTTATCCAGTAAAGCTAGTGTTTGGTTTGTGACACATTTTCCAGAAGTGTTGACATGCTGTACGAAATCTTTATTTACAACATTAAGTTGGGTGTGATTAGTGAAAAAACAGCTTTTTTTTCTCTCCATGGAAATAATTAAGGAACCAGAGCAGTCCAATATACTAAGGGTATCAGAATATTTATGTACTACTGTCATCAATGTAACTTCTTTACATTAATTATGAATTTGAACGGAACAAGTTCAGAACTCAAACATATAACCACAGTATTTATAGGAATATTGCCAAATTGTCTTTTCAAATTAAATGAATATGTACATCATTCCTAGTTGCATGTTTCCTTCTTGCAGACACAAGTGATCCATTCAAGGGTAATAATACAAATGGTTAAATGCTATTTTGAATCACTCTTTCACTTACAGTGGCATTCAGCCAAGTGCACCACTTAACTTCAATATTTAATATGAACTGATTTCAAAATGGAACTGCACAAAGTTCTGTCAATTTAAAATAAATTTTCTGCTACAGTAGATTCCTTTGCTTGCTTTGGGGACTAATAGTGTGTCTCTAGGGTGACCAGATGTCCCTCTTTATGTGGGACTGCACAGCTTTTTCATTCCTTGTCCTCCTTTCCTACATCTTGAGACAATATCCCACATTTTGACCGGCTCTGCAGGACATTCAGTCTTCTAAAGACTGGGTTTAACTTGATGCATGTGAAGAAAACATGGAAGCCTGTTTATTATAATAAAGTGAACATTAATCTATCAAATTCCCATCAGACAAAGTTATACGTCAACATAAAGCCACAAGCTTTTACAGCAGTATGAACTGAGAAATAAGAGTTTTTGTCTCTTTTGAGGGACTTAATTTTCAATTTTGCATGAGTGAAAATATGATGTGAAGTTACACAGTGTATATGTGTGTCATAATTGGGTAAAAATTAATAAAATGGTAAGATATGGCTCAAAAAAGGTATGCTAATCCCTACTCAATCCCAGAAATGTTACCAGGCAGAACAGCAGCTGAAATAATATCACATGAACAAACTTAAGCTTCCTTTTGTCCTTATTGTATTTACTGAGCAAGAGAGTTGGAAAAGTTGCATTTATGTATAACGTATTTGGCCTTTTTGAGCTAAATTTCAGACTACCTCCCAGTATTGCTAATACATCTTACACAGTCCCACACAAACACAGTGTTTGCATGACATTTAGTTTATTGGGATCTGGTCAACCCAGGTGTAACCCCTCTTTTATCCACATCTGCAAATCTGGGAAGGACGCTGCCTCTGCTCCTTTTACTGAGATCAACAGTTGACTTTTGGAGTTTGAGAGGCAATAAATATGTGAAACTCATCTCTGTGTTTTGTGTTTTACAGCATCATGGAAGCCGTTTCTCACTTGTGATTGATGCAGTGAATGAGGGTCAGGTTAGGGTACAACATTTTAAAGGAGTGCGGCTGCTCTATCAGTTGTAAAGCCAAACTGTGTGTGTGTGTGTGTGTGTGTGTGTGTGTGTGTGTGTGTGTGTGTAACATTTCTTCAGACTTGCCCTCCATATCAAGGCTTTCTAAGTGGGTTTTGAGAGACAGCAGCCCCTGTGCAGAACTGCAATTCTACAAGTTGAAAGAGGAAGCTGCAGATCTCGCCTTTGTAGGGCATTCTGATGATCAGCATGATTTTGACACATGGCAGGAATATTCCTAAGATGTTTTTTTACTTGGGCTCCTGTAAAGTCTGCCGCTCTGAATGTGTTTCAACTGTCTTTTATTGAGCTGGCACTAGTTTTCAAGCTGAAAAAGCGATGCTTGGAAGCTTAATGAAAAGCTGGAACAGAAAGGGATCTGCCCCGTCTCCCCTGCACAGTGTCATACATACTGTCACAGGAGAGCAAGGTCAGAAAGTGAACGTCCATTTCTGATTTGATTGCTGTTTGCACTGTAGATTGTTTTCAAAAGAAGCGAAAAAATCAGAGGGGTGCGGGAACATTTGTATTCCCACTGGAGATAAAAAATAATAATATAACAGAGGCAGGGAGATGCGAACCAAAGGAACCCCCCCCCCGACAAATTGCACCCCGTTATTAAATAAAGTATAATATATCCTGTTACCAAAACTGTATATGAACAATTCTGTTTATTTCTTGATTTTGATATTGAAAACTACTGTTGCTGCCAATGTTCTTCACCTTAGAGGATTATTTAGTCCCATGGGAACATTGGGCTTTTAGAAAGTGTCCTCATAGTGTTTAAAAACAGTGAATAGAACAAGTAGTGAGAAGTACTTAAGCAACCTCAAAAATTTCCCTAGAGAAATTAAAAACCCTGGTTTGTAAATGCAGCTATTTTTTTGTGTGAACAGTATAATATGTTAAATTAATTAATGATTTAGTAGTGGGGGTTTATTGGGATTAGATCCTCTCAAAATTCAGAGGAACCACTTGGCTTTTAAAATGTGCAGTGCCTGTCACACTTTCTTTATTTAATTATTGATCTTACCTTTCCCTGTTGGGAGTGACTCCTCGGATTTCACAGGATGAGCGGTCCTCTGTCATTGCCCATGAGTCCACGCCTTCTGTCTCCATGACAATTGCAGTGGAACATCGATCCAAAGTAAAGCGCACCTCCTTTAAATTGGGGGAGAGTGAAGAGGGAGGTCATCCTGAATGCATGTGTGGTTGTGTGAGTACACCACTACTTGGTACTCTCTAAAAATTGTGGCATATATAGTCTAAACTGGCATTGTCTCTATACATAGGAATAAAAGGAGAATAACATGCAGATGCATTTGGCTTGAAGGTGATTCTCTTACTTTACTATTGCTCCGCACATCGAGGCGATGCCAACGTCTGTCAGCCACTCCAACGTTATTTGTTAATTGGAGGACCAGGGTCCCAGAACCATGGTTAATTTTTAGGCTAGGTGTCCCTCCAATCAGCTCTATGGAAGATAATGATTGGACCAACTATTCAAAAGATCAGTACAAGACCTAGGAAAAATAGCATATACTGTTTGGGACAATGACACTTTTTTTTGTAATTTTGCCTCTGCACACTACCTCAGTGGATTTTAAATCAAACGGTCAAAATGTGATTGAAGTGTAGACTTTCAGCCTTAATTCAAAGGGTTTGACAAAAGAATTGCATAAAATGTTTAGGAATTACAGCCATTTTTATATATAGTGCCCTATGGGGCAGCTATGGCTCCGTAGGTAGAGCAGGTCGTCTTCCAACAGGACGGTTAGCAGTTTGATCCCTGGCTTTTCCAGTCCACATGCCGAAGCATTCTTGGGCAAGACACTGAACCTCAAATTGCTCCTGATGCATCCATTAGAGTGTGAATGTGCGTGATAGTTAAATGCACTTAAAGGCATAGAATAAAATGCAGTATGAATGAGTGTGTGAATGAGGCTTGTAGTATAAAGTGGTTGAGTGCTCAGTTAGAGTAGAAAAGCACTAAGCACCAGTCCGTTTACCATTTTTGGAAGTTCAAAAGTAATGGGACAAACTAACATAATTTTAAATACAAAGATTTTTTTAAATACTTGGATGAAAATCCTTTGTAGTTAATGACTGCCTTAAGTCTAGAACCCATGGACATCACCAAATGTTGCATTTCCTCCTTTGAGATGCCCTGCCAGACTTTTACTGCAGGCACCTTGAGTTGCTGCTTGTTTGTGGGTCTCTCTGCCTTCAGTTTTGTCTCCACTAACTGAAAAACAGGCTCTACTGGGTTGAGAACAGGTGGCTGACTTGGACGTCAAGGAATATCCAATTTCTTTGCCTTAAGAAACTCTTGGGTTGCTTTTTCAGTATGCTTTGGGTCATTTTTAATTTGTACTGTGAAGTGCCGTCATCATTCCCATCATTTGGCTGAATCTGAACAGAGAGTATAACCCTATACACTTCAGAATTCATTCTGCTACTTCTATAAGTTACATTATCAACAATCACTACTGACCTGCTTCCACTGGCAGCCATACATGTCCATGCCATAACATTGTCTTCACCATGATTAACAGATGATGTAGTATGCTATAGATCTTGAGCTGTTCCTATCATTCTCTACCTTTCTCTTCCAGTATTTTTTCCAGAACTGGGCAGGTTCTTTTAGTTGCTTTCTGCAAAAATCTAATCTGACCTTTCTGTTCTAGACGTCTAACCGGTTTCGTGCACCTTGTTGTAAACCTCTGTATTAACATTTATGAGTGTGTCTCTTGCTTGCAGCTTTGACAACAACACACCAACCTCCTCGAGAGTATTCTTGACTTGGCCAGATGTGGTGACAGGGTTTTTCTTAACCAAGTAAAGAATTGGTATGATCATCTACTTTGGTTGTCTTTCATTTTCAAGGCCTTTGGGTGTTACTGAGATGGTGACTGCATTCATTCTTTTTAAGAATGCTGCAGATTATTGTTTTGACCACTCCTATAGGTTTTCCTCTCACTCTGATGTTTATTTTTATTTTTCAGCCTAATAATAGCCTCCTACACTTGCACTGACATCTCTTTTAACCTTATATTGAGATTCAGTGAACAGCTACCAAATTTAAGTTTATCACTTGGAATCAGCGCAAGATATTTTGCCTTCTTAGTCTGTCACAGACTAACAAGAGAACATGAAACTACTTGTCAGTCAATTGTCCTATTACTTTTGAACCTCTGTGAATGAGGGACTGTAAAAAATGGCTGTAATTCCTAAACATTTAATGTAATTCTTTTGTCAAACCTCTTGAAGCTGAAAGTCACATTTTGACTGTGATTTAAAATCCATTGTGGTGGTATACAGAGACAAAAAGACAAAAAAATATATGTCACTGTCCCAAATTTATGGACCTAACTGTAAAAAACCTTAACTTACCAGGACAGACAAAATCTAAAGGCAGAGTCAATAAAAAACTGTGATGAAATGCCCTGCAAACAAAACAGGCAGAACAAAAGATGCAAGATGCAAATAACCAGTTTGTGCAGACACAGGAAAAACCCAAGGGATGTATGAAAGTATCTCCCCTCAAAACAAACGCAGTGTGAACAAAAAAGGAGGGCGACAGTACAGTAAGACAGCTGAGACATAGAATGGAATCTAAACTGCACCACAAACAATATTATCAAAATAGCTCTTTAAAAAAGCTGTCAAATAGCAAATAAAAGAAATTAAAGGGTTACAATTCAAAGTGAGCGCTGTGGATGAGGTTTAAAATTAGATGTTGCTGCAGATTTTTTTTCCAAATCTCATTTTAAATGGTGTTTGTCCCACAAATGAAATTGAATTCACCTTCATCTTGTTGGGGTAGCAATATGATGAGCAAAAAAAATGTGCACAGTTAGATACCAGCAGTGGTAAATCAGAAACATGTCTTGTGTCATATCCCTGAATCAACCCATTTAAATAAAATGCTATATTATGTGTTAAAGGAATAGCAATTTGAAGCTGTCTGCATGCGGGTAAGCATGTGTATTACAACAATCAGAATATTTTTTACCATGATAATGACAACACTGTCATCAAAAACTACATCTTTGACTGGTTTCTATCATATTTTATATCTAAGCAACATAATTAATCGACACCATTACAACATGGCCTCATTACTAAAATTTTCAATGTCATCATCATCATTTTAAATCCCTTACTGATTTTTTTTGCTCCATTAACCAAAAAATATCTTAAAAAATGTCACTACCCATTGCATCAATAAGTAACATGATTTATTGCAGTAACGAGTTTTTCAGTTACCATCATTCTCAATATTCCATTTATCTGTCTATCTATACACACATACATACGTACATGCATACATACTACCAGTCAAAAGTTTTTCTGGCTGAATGGCTTTTCTTTATTTTCATGACTATTTATATTGTAGATTCTCACTGAAGCCATCAAAACTATGAATGGACACTTATGGAATTATGTAGTGAAGAAAAAA
>VUQH01024210.1:2181-17859 GCA_015106775.1 Etroplus canarensis
GCACAGGCCCCAAACCCCCCCCCCCCCCACATTGCTTCCTGGCGCCTGAAATGGCAGGCTTGCTCACCGACCTCCCTCACTGCATGCTGTATGGAATTGTGTGTGTGTGTGTGTGTGTGTGTATTCAATCTGTGTCGGCAATTTGAATTTTCCTTGTCCTAGCTGGGGATTATTTTGTTTGTTTGAAACAAGCCCCTCTCACCACAGAGGGCTGCATCAGGAAGGGCATCTGACATTAAAACCTTCACCAAATTACCAATGCAGACTAATTCGCTGTGGCGACGACCCCTTGAGGAAATCGAAGGGAGCAGCTGAAGGTATTGTGTTTTTTTTTTACTCACTGTTAAAAACTGAAATCTCTGTAGTAAATAGTGGAACAACAGGAACCTTTTCTGTTATTTAATATAACAGCAACAATACAAAAGCACCTTAGTTTCTGCTGTTTAATGGTTTATCTATTACTTACTCAGTCTGGTGTAATATGACAGGCCATCCTTTAATATTGTCAAAGCCATCCAGTGGGCCGGACTGGAGCCTTTGGCAGGGTGGTTCTGTTTGACACCTGTGTTATACTCTGTGGGGATAAAATGTTATAATTAATCTTTTCACCTATAAGCTCAGGTGGACATATACTTAAATACAGCTCATGCTAAGCTGAAAAAACTTATATTGGTTACTTGCTTGTAGCCAGTTAATATAGCTGCCAAGATCTGAAAGGGTTGTTTCCAGATACAAAGCTTTCTGAAACAGCCAGTACCTTATTTTTGAAAACACAGCTTCGAAGAGGATTTGAGATGTACTCAACTCACTAACATAAAGAAATTATCCATACTCTACACAGATTATATTAAAACCTTGACAAGCATTTCACCACTTGGCTTTCATAACATCTCCTTATATATTTATGAAAACCAAAAAGAATAGTATTCTTGTATACCAGATTTATTGACACTAAGCTTTTTGAACAGAAATAAGCTGTGAGGTTTAGGTATTCAATATTTCAGTTATTACATTTGGTTTTCTGTGGTGACTTTATCGTTACTCAAAATCAACCCTTGGTATAAGGTTCCATAGAGAAAGGTCGATGATGTGTCCATTGACAATTTTTCATTAACAAACCACTGTTTACATGTGCACACATGCCTTGCTTCACTGTAGATCTGTTCATGTACCCATATATAGACAAAAGTATTGGGCCACACCTCTTAATCATTGAATTCAGGTGTTTCATTCAGTCCCATTGTCATAGGCATATAAAATCAAGCACCTAGTCATGAAGTCTGCCTTTACAAACATTTGTGAAAGAAAGGGTTGTTCTAAAGAGTTGACTGAATTCTAAAGTGATACTGTAATAGGATGCCACCATTATAAGCAGCAGTGGTGAAATTATGTTCCACAATCAATTCTAAGTAGTATTAATGCCAAGCAGAAGCATTTAGGAGCCATCAGCAATTAAGGCACAAAATGGCAGACCACAAAGTTAAAGAGTGGGGCTGCTGAGTGCTGAAGTGCATAGCGTGTAACCACTGCCTATGCTCTGCTGACTCAATAACTGAAGAATTCCAAAGGTCCTCTGGCATCAACATCAGCAGGACAACTGTGCACCAGGAGCTTCATGGTATGGGTTTCCATGGGCCAGCAGTGGCATTCAGTACTCCATTACCAAGCACAATTGAAAGTACTGGATGGAGTGGTGATGGGTGAGTCTGTATTTGGCAAATGACTACAGCACGACTGTTCCCCAATACACAAAGCAAGCACCATAAAGGCAGGATTCGATGAGTTTGGTGTTGACCAACTTCACTGATCCACACAGAGTCCTGACCTCAACCCCATCCAACAGCTTTGGGATGAACTAGAACAGAGATTGTGATCCAGGTTCTCTTATCCAGCACCCGTGTCTGACCTCACATTCATCTGTACGAAAATTTCCACACTCTAATCTTGTAGTTCACAAGAGTGGAAGCTTTTATAATTGCAAAAGGGAGGACCAGCTATGTATCAGAATCAGAATATTTTAATAATCCCAGGGGGGAAATCACTAATATGGGTTTAGAATGGGATGTCCAAAAGCTCATGTACATCTAATGTATAGGTGACCCAATACTTTTGTCCATATAGCACGTTTCGCTAAACTTGCCAAGCTCTGTTAATACAAGACAGACCAGAACAAAGCACAGAAATAAGCCATTGTTATCAATTACCATTACACTTAACTGAAAGTTAAACACATTGGCAGCTCAAAATAAAAGACTTTAAAAATGAAACTTAAAGACCAAGTAAAAAAAAACAAAACAAAAAAAACCACACAACAAAAACACAGGAAACATCTGACAGTTTGTCCAACTTTGTTTCCAATACATGCAGGAGACTTTGTTGCATACTGAGGTTGGGATGTCAAAACAAGAGAAAATTTTAAAACTACAAACTATAATTTCTGTTACCAAATAACCTCTTTATTTCATTGAGTAAAGGAGGTCAATCATTTATTAACATAATGCCTTGGTACCCACACCAAACCCACTCAATATGCCTCCACAAAACTCATGAGTGCACAATATTGTTAATACAGTGAGTATGGGAAATACAGCCACTCTTACTTGAACACAAGTTTACAAACAAGAATCAATAATGATGGTGACCATTTTGTGATTATATCATATACGACTACCTCTATTACAATAGATGTAACATTCACAATGTTGTTAGCTTATGGCATGTTAAACTTGTTCAGTGATTGAGCTCCCATATCAAAAACTATCAGGCTGGCATACATAACTTTCTGAAAAGGCAGTAGCTCAGTGTTCAATTCTAGCAGTAGAGACTATAAAAAGAAAGCATTTGTTATATCTGAGTCTAATGGTAAACATATTTGTGTCTATAACTTTACTGTAAATATCTGCCATTGAGACAATGTAAGAAAAGTGTTCTGTAAAATTTCAAATGTCTGTCAGACACAAGGCAAAGTAGTGAAACTGTTTTGCGTCATTAAAAACTACATACAGAGAAATAAAAGTTATTTGTCAAACAATAAAACTTGATGCAAAAGAAAAAATTAACATTTCATAAGATTCAAACTTGACAATGGAGCCCTCAATTCTTGGAGGTACTGTCACATTGTCAAGCAGTAGTGTGTCCATGTTGGTACTGCTACTTGGGCATTCCTTGTCTTTCTCCTGGTATTCGCTTGCAACTTTATGCTGTTTCAACAAGTGGATTCTGGCAGCGGTTGATGTTGAATATCCAGCCAGAGTCCACCATCCCTTCCCAAAGTAAGTGTAAACAGTTCAGCCATTAAGACAGTTTTAAATTATAAATCACTGAGGGGCTAGGGGGAGTTAAAACATTTTTAAAAAGGGCCTCCCAAGCTCTCACAAGTCTAATATTAGGACACAGAGGAGATCGGGTTGAGGGGTGAACCCATTTGTGTTAGCACTTTGTCTAGCCACTGAAGGGGCCCATGCAGGTGCACCTCGATCCAGCAGGGGGTGCTGGTGACGTCCTGTCGATGATACTCTGCTCCCCAGCCCTGTAAAAAAGGTACAAAGTGTTACACAATGACAGTGACTAACGATATTTGCACTTATTAAATAAAGTTGAAGTGTGACTAGTTTGGTTTTCACCATGTCTGCGTGGGTCACCGTGATAGAATGAAGTCCTAAAGACACCTACTGTAGCAGAAACTACCATAAAGGTGGTCTGGAGTACTTTAAGGTTTTTTGAGTCATTTAGATTTTGTCAAAATGAAACCCAAGTTTGAAGTACTTGTGGTCTGACACGAGCAGTAACCATTCAATGTAATACTGACTGAGAACCAATGGGATGTAACAAAATGCTGATGTGTCTAATTTATAATGCCCTCAATTTACTTGTTCATCATGAAACCCTTACCTTGACAAAGCTCATCCTAATGGTACACATCTTGGTAAGCTCATAGACAGCCTCAAAGCCGTGGTTAACTGACTGAGCCAGAAGCTGAGCAAACTCCTGGTTGTTGAAAATCTTCAGGCTACATCCACTGGGGATTTTGCACACAGTGGTCGGGTGGAAGCCATGGTGGTAATTACAGTTACGACTTTGAACAAAAATGCTGGTATCACTGAGGCACTCTGCATACACCTCCCCTCCAACATAGTACAGGTGCACTCCTGGTCAACAGACAAATGTAACTGTAAGAATATTTAATAACAAATGCTTGAAACAAAACTAGCCTCCTTATTTCATTCCCTCACTCTATGGAACTGTCAGTTGTACCTTTGCCAATGTGTCTGCGGGTGTTCTCAATTGTGGAGTTGCGGTTGACATTGGACAGCAGTCCGAGGCAGAAGCGGTTCTTATTGTTTGAGGGGTCAGTGAAGCCATCCACGAGTACGCTGGTTGACGAAGCATGGTAAGCTTCTCCTACACGATTGTTAAGTTCATAGTAGACAATAGAGCACCAGTGACTGGGCTCCTCATACTCCACTGGTTGCACATCTGGAAACAACAGGTCAAATAAACATAGGGGAAAGAAAGATTTTACAAAACAAACGAAGAATCCATTCAGGCAGCACAGGACCGAGCAGTTAAAACAAAACTACTGGATTTCTTAATTAACGGGGTTAAAGAGAAGGAGCATATATAAGAGCAAAGCTCTCACTACGATAAAGTGATTTATGTATGCAGCCTAAAACTGCCTATGGAATCAGAATATTATATAGTAAGCCTGCAGCTGCCAACTTTTTACTGTCACTTCTGGCAATGAGGTATTTGATATTTGAGGCATAAGAATTCCTGTGGTACTCCCTAGAAGCTCTCATTTAGTCCATCTCCATTGCTCTGTTACTGCCCTCTTCAGCTCTGGTAAACCAATTACTGATGGCAGACAGAAGTGTAATGATACTTACCCACCACTAAATTGTGGGTATTCAAAGATTTATGAGTGCCAGATAAATCTCAGCATTGTATGACCTCTGTTGGGCAAGGACTTGAATGCAAAGCCTTGAACATCTGCCTAAAATGGTCTTTAAAAAGCTTCAGAGTGGAGATTGCAAAATATTGACAAAAATCAATATTCCATATAATATTAAAACATCTCTTTCTAAATAAGATCAGGAAAAACTGAAGTACAAAAGCTGCTTCTGGCTTCCCCAGTACAGGAATGTTCTGTTATATACAAAAAGCTTAAAACAAAAATGGGATTTTTAAAAAGGCACAAAGAAAGTCTCAGAAATTACCATTTCACGTCACAGTATGCATAACACTCAATTACATTCTCAGTTAAAATTAATCACTATAGGAATTAACAGTTATCTTTATGAAAATACATGGCTGAAAGGTAAAACACATTTTAATTAAAGTATGTGTGAAGTCTCCCATTAAATACAAAGTATAAAGCAGTACTTCCTACATTTGAACAAAATTAATAATGGAAATTGCTTTCACAAGAAGAAATCTTAAACTGTGTGTGTTCAAAAGTTTGACAAACAGTTAAAGAAGAGAGTAAATGTGTAATGCAGGTGAGATTTACCAACTGTTCATATTGGAAATGGGCCCGCAAGATAACTTTCAATATTCATACCATCAGTTTTCAGCAGACACTGCTTTTCAATTTAGCGAGATTGTGCAACCTTCAAATTTTATCTGTGGTTTCCCCTTTACTTAAATTTATTTTTGCTGCTGTCAGTTTAACTGTGTGCATGTCTCACCTCCTCTGGCAATGGTCTGTGGCACCAGGCTTGTTTCCATGGACTGGTTCTCCTGGCCCATCTGCTCATCAGGGGGCATGTAGGCCGGGGGTGGGGTGTCAGCTGAGACATTACAAAAGCAGTTAGTGAGGATGAAACCAGTTGTTGCTTCTGACAAATGCTCTCTCTTTCACAGTCTCCTTAGAACAATCACCACAAGATCTGTACCCCGGAAATGGTGTCAGATAACACATGCCTCATTTGCTAAGCCACATGCTAACCCACCCCTGACAGATGTAATATGAGCTTTCCAAGCAGTTATTGAGGGATACAGGAAACAAAACAAGACAGATAACATTGACTTAAAAACTACAGTAAAGAAATTTCAGTGATGAGTGATGATTTCAGCTTGTGAGTGTTCACAATGCTGACCAAAGCTTTGCAGGACAAATAAGCTCAAACCCTAAACTGTCATTAAAAACCTCTTCTGCCTGACTGCCTGCAGCCACCGGATGCGTCAGCAGATCTGGACTGAAACAGATTTGAGCACCAGCCACCACACACAGAGCAGCATTAACACCCCAGACACACACACACAAACAACTATTACTCCAACCGTCAAGTGTATTTCTAAAACATCCCTAGACTAAGAAAAGGTCAGAAAGGGGCATCTCAGCGATGTGATATTCTATATGTTGTGTCTCGGTCAGTTAACAGTAAAACAGAAAGCTAACTGGATGACATAGTTGGTGCCTTGACAGCAGCCACCAGGCCTGGCTCTGGTGGACACTGCTTAGCTGGCATTTCTTTTGTTCTCATTTGGGGGTGTAGTCTGATTAGGATGAATATAATAACTTGACCTGGTTAGAGTACTGTTAAAAACCTTGGAAACATGTTTCATAACTTGGTGATGAAACTTGTCACACATGGCTTTCACACCAACTTTAGGGATAAAGATGCATGTGTATGACAATTTAGTAAGCAATTCACTTTGCTCATAGACTAAGAGTGTTGGTGCTGATAGTAAAGATGTAAATATGAAATGAGATTCACCTGTTTAAAGTCTTTTTTCCAAATAACTAAACTTTTTTCTTCCATTATACAACATCCAAAAAAACAAAAAAAAAAAACTCTCAGACCAATGTTTATCAAAAGTCAGCCATTTGTTGGCTACATGACAGTGACAATTTAGAAGAACACAATGGCTTGGCATGTTTCCCAGGGTCAGGTAGAGGAGTGTATTTGGTGTACCTGGGAGTTGGAATGGACTGGAGGGTCCCGAGCTGGCAGGAGAGTTTGGATAAGTACCAGAACTGGCTGGAGAAGGAGGATATGGAGAGTTGGGAGAAATGGAAAAAGAGCCTCCGCCGCCACCGCCTCCTCCACTGCTGCCTCCCCCATTGTGCGGCTGTTGGAAGGAGTCTGGAAAGGTGGCGTTCAGGGGCATGTGGGGCTCGTTGTGGGTGAGGTTGCGGAACTGCACCAGCAAGCTGTGCTGTGGGTTGTACTCGCTGTGCCGTGGTACCAGGACAGGAGGAAGCACTGGATGGAAGAATAAAATCAATGAAACACTAGCGGAAAAGAGATTTTAAAAAAGTAAAACACATTTAAGAAAATGCACATTTAATCAAAAAAATGTGTTTAAAGTAAAGCTTTTATTGCAGTCAAACACTTTAATGTACCCTTTCTAGTCAAGGGAAAATGCAGGAAAGGTTGGAATGACAAGCACTTGCTGGGAATATTCAATTGATGTGCGCGCACACACAATGTATACCACAAGGATTTTCCTATGTATTGTCTCATAAATTTTATAATATTTTTAAATTAAAGTCCAAAACCTTTTAAGATTTATGTCAAAATGATTAAATCACAGTAAACCCAGCACACGATTATCTCAAAGAAGCTGAAAATTGAGGATGTTAACACTACTGTAAATTAGAGTGTTAGTCATCATTGCTGTCTGTCAGGAGCACCATTATATCCAAACTACGGTAGAGAGTTAAGATTCTATTTTAATCAAAACCATTTTCATAAATCTTCCAAATAATTCTGAATAAATTTATAGCCCTTGACACAGGAAGATAGAAGCTCTTCAGATTTAATTTTCTTTTTATTTCCCTCATTCAAAATGGATTGACCTTGACATTGCTCTACTGACTTTAAGAGTCCTGGTTCTAAGGCTAGCCCCTAAAACTATGCAGCAAGTTTTAAAAGATGTGAAATGCAGTGCACTCTCCTGACTGACATGTGATCTGCATCCTTGAAGTGGTCAGTATAGAGTTTGAAATCCCAAACCAGCCTACTGTCAGAAATCGTGTCCCCCAAGAGTCATCCATGAGTGTACATGAAGGGGTGTGGGAGAAAGAAGGGGAGTAGCGATGTGAAAGTGCTGGGAGTTTAGTCTGAGTGGTTTATGCATTTAGTAAGCCACTCTCTGATGCCACACCCAATCTGGAATGCCTGAGGCATATAATCTAATAAGACTCCCAGAGCTAGTGATATTGATTTTCTGTGAAATGGAGGGGGCGGGCAGAACAGGCCTGTGTGATGATGACAGCCTCCTGACCTTTGTAGATTTGCTTACCAGCTCCACCATTTACTCAGAGCTCTTAGGGATGCACACAGCTCTAAATTGCTCTAATCTGTCTTGTATTTAAAAGAAAAAAAGCCAACACAGTGCAAATTAAGTTATACTAGAAACACTGCAAATAAACTAATTTAGTCATGACTGCACCTCAAAAAACACAGGTTTTATCACTCAAGCACTGCAAGTTAAAATGAGAACACCTACTATTAACATTACATGCCCATTTAAATGTACATTAGCTGCTCATTTTAAAAGAACTTCTTTAGGTGGGACAAACTACCTACCAGGGCTCTCCACTCTCTTGTAGTGATATGGGTTGATGCAGACCTCCTTCTGTTTGGAGCCAAATGGGTACTCGCATATGTCCAGAGGCTTGAGCTCATGGTGGGACTGTAGGTCTGGCCAGCGCCACACTCTGCAGTAGATAACATGAGGAAGACCCTTCCTGTGGGAGACCTGCAGCCGGCCGTCCAGTGATCTTGGAATGGTAACACACTTGCTGGGCTGTCCGGGGCAGCTCAGTGCCTTCTCCAGATCCTCCATGGCACCTTTCTTCTTCTTTAACTTTTTCACAAGTGCATCCACTGCCTTTTCTGCCCATTTCTCCTCCTCATCTCCCTGCTTCCAGCCGAGTAGACGTTTGACTGCTGGACTTGTGAACGAGAACAGACTGGACATAGAGGTCATTCTGTAAACTGTAGGGTCGGTGTAAGGGAGGAACTCTGTGCTGGATGGTCACTCCAGGTCTGTGCAAAGGGTTTAAAAATGTTAGAAGCCTACCACGATTTGTGAATGTGTGATCAACAAAAGAAGCTGTTCAAGTGTGCGAGAACAAGTGAGTACGAAAGGCCAAAAAGAAATGAGGGGTGGGGTGAGGGGAGAGGAGGATTTAGCCTTGTCTGACCAAGGACAGGAAGCAGGGGAGGGACAGGAGTGAGCAAGCAGGACGCAGCTGCTGCTGCTCAGGAAGGGCCCTCCAGCAAGCTGTCCGGAGTTGGGTCGCTACCACTGATGAAGAGAGGGGGTGCAGTCTGTAGGAGCTGAAATCAGGACCTGTATTGAACTGACACACTGCAGTAGGTCTCACTGGAGCAAGTCTGACACACGTCTTATAAGGAAGTGATCTTTCGACTCCCAGCTCGTCTCCAGGCTAACTTCTCCCAAGCAGCACACAGTCAGCGTTTCCTCTGCTACCCTTCTGTAAAACACAGAAGATCAGACAGATAAAGAACATGACAGTTTGAAATTACTTCTGTCTAGATCAACAAGCAAGTTTTTCCAACCATCTAACTAATGTTACACAAGCAAGGTTTCATAAAAATGAGAAGCAGTGTTTAAGCTCGCACACTTAGAAGCACTATTCTCAATCCACATGATCATCAAAAAGCCTTTTGTCTCATTTTTGATCTGACATTTCCATAGAAGAACAACTGTCTGGAGACTTAGAGCACCTTTTACATAACTGAGTCACCCAAAAGGTGCTCTATCTCAAACTAAAAGACAGTGGTGCACAGGGAAACAAACACTTAACAGCCAAAATGTAAAGTCACCCTAAAATGCATCTAAAATGATCATTTGTGTCAAACAGATTGAGTGTTCGATGCAGATCCCTTATTATACAACATTAAGCAAAAGGATTTGGACATTCACCCATATTTTAAGAGTTCTTCTCTTTGCCTATGTGCCACCTCTTCACCAAGTTTTGTGAAATTCTGCTTTTTTTGTGGACTCATGCTGACAAGCAGGCAAACAGCAGTGATCACATACAGCACAACAGACGCAACGTTCAAACTCAAACTGTGATTAGTGAAGTGAGTGGTACAAACCACATCCTGATAGGACTGACGTTTGATAGCGTGTGGAAGATTTATACAATTTAGTCTACATTTTAATGCTTATGGCTGAATTATGTCATTTCACTATATGCAGAGTAAAAGAACAGTTTTTACGAAATACTGATATTTTGAGCATGTGTACGAAAATCAAAAAGTGAAAAGCTGAGTTACAAAAAGTCAGGAATAAAAGGTACCATTTACCACCTTGATTATCCACACTAATGCTACATTTCATCAAGATGTCGCCCCAACAAACTACTGTAGAGATACTGAGTATATGAAGAATGATACACTTCAATATACTTATATAGACCAGGCAAAGGGTCAACACATGAATCCAGCAGCTGTTTGGGGGCCTGTGAAAATGGTCTTAGTCAAAAAGGATGTAACCACAAAGAGCTGTTTCCTCCCTCATCCCATCTCTGCCCGATCCCTCCCTTCCAGCGAACAGCTGTCCAACAGCACTACACCCACTCCCACTGCTCATTGTTCTCCACACACACATGAAAGCAGAGGCAAACATCCTAAAGTAGGACACACACAAACCATCAACCTGTTAATGCTGCGAGGGTTTTTTGACATACGTTCATGGTTTGATTAGCTGTGACAAGCAGCAGATTTACAAACGACACATCCAACATGCCTGAAAGATACTGCTGGATACATGCTGACTGAATGAAATAAGCTTTACAACATTCATCCATTTATAAAGGCTGATCTTTACAAACTGAAAACACTTCACTTTCTTTCGTCGGCCAAATCAATCTTGACTGAAGTATGTTTAACTAGATCTAGACAGATACAGCACTGGATGCTGGCCTGTCACAGATATCAGTACAGTTTACAGTACCAGCATGTTATTGACACCATCAGTTTCATTTTCAATACACCTACCTTCAGCTTCACCAAGATAAAACACATCCCAGAACATTTCAGCTCTAAAAACCCAGTTGGTTGCTCTCTTGTATTCTCCCCAAGGGGTCGCCATTATTTGTCACATCACTAACTGTAAGAATTTCCTGCCTTGGTCCTAAAAGCATAATTTTCGTATTGCCTTGGCCACCTGCGTCAAATGCAAAGTGCTTCCATGTCTGACTCTTAATTGCCTTTCTAATGTCACATTCCATTTGTCTCAGAACACGGATGTTGGAGCCACAAGTGGCGTCAATCCCAAGTTGATGGTGTTTGCGTAGTCAGAAAAGGTTTTTTCCTTGGCATAGTAGAGCCATTTAGCCATCACTGGCAATACTTTTAGTACAACATGGTGCCCATTTTGTTTTTTGTGGGAAAAAACCCCCAAAATGCAACAGCAGCATAGCCACAGATAAAGCTTGGCTGGTGCTCTGTGCAAGGCTTATTTAGAAAGTCTCATATACTCAACTGAGGTAGCACAGATTACAAATTCTGCCGTTTCACTGCTGTTGACAGAGTCAGGGCTGGTGTGGATGCTCTGAGTGGGAAGTCCAACTTGATGGGGCATTCCAGTTGAAAATTCTAACTAGGAACTTAGGATTTCTAACTCTCCACTTCTCAAAAGGCCCATTTAGAACAAGGGAAACCGTTTTATGATCCACATATTCAAAACATAGTTCACACGTTTTATGATCCACATATTCAAAACATAGTTCACACATGCATATACATACAGGTACTTCATTTAGATATACTTTGATAGTACCGGGTTGAACTGCCTTCTGAGGTGCCTTAATTCTGTGACACAGATTCAACAAGGTGCTGGAAACATTCCAGAGACTTTGGTCCATATTCACATGATAACGTCACAGTTCCTGCAGATTTGTAAGCTGAACATCCATGAGTCAATCGCTTGCTCCACCACATCCCATAGGTTCTGTATCAGATTGTGATGTGATGACTGTGGAGGTCACCTGAGTACAGTAAACTCACCGTCATGTTCAAGAAACCAGTTTGAGATGATCTGAGCTTTGTGACAGGGTGCATTATTCTGCCGGAAGCAGTCATCAGAAGATTGGTTGACTGGTTATAAAGGAATGGACTGCGACAATACCCAGGCAGGCTGTGGCATTTAAACAATGCTCGATTGGTACCAAGTGTGCCGAAAAACTCTTGATACAGCTGTACGCCACCAAATCACCCCCGACCTGAACCGCTCATTCAAAACAGGATGGAGCCATGTTTTTGTGATGTTTAAGCCAAATTCTGACCCTACTGTTTAAATACCAAGGTAGAAAGCTAGACTCATCAGAACAGGCAGCGTTTTTCCAATCTTATGGTCCAATTTTGGGGCGCCGTGTGAACTGTAGAGTTATTTCCCCATTCTTTGTAGACAGAAGTAGCAGCTGATGTGGTCTTCTGCTGCAGCAGCCCATCTGCCTCAAGCTTCAACATGCTGCACATTTAGAGAGCGTCTTCTGCATACTTTGGTTTTAAGCAGTGGTTATTTGAATTACTGTTTCCTTCCCATCAGCTCAAAGCAATATGGCCATTCTCCAACCTCTGGCTTCAACAAGGATTTTTTTGCCCACAGAACTGCCGCTCATGGGATAGTTTCTCTTTTTCGGACCAGTCTCCATAAATCGCAGAGAAGTTCATGCAGGAAAACCTCAGTAGATAGTTTTTTTGGACCAGCCTGTCTGGTACCAACAACCATGCCACATTCAAAGTTCCTTAAATTACCCTTCTTCCCCATTCTGATGCTTGTTTAAACTTCAGCAGGTTGCACCAACCTCGTCTACATGTCAAAATGCACCAAGTTGCTGACATGCAATATCCGCATTATTGAGTAGTTTAGGAAGTATACTCAATGAGGTGGCCAGGGAGTTTATATGACCAAATATAAAGTTTCATATGAATGAATATTTTGTTACAAGAACTCTCCTTTTAACACAAGCAGCCATTTTGTTTATTTTATTCCATGGAAAGCTTTATTATATTTTAACAGTTTAAAAGTAGCATATTTGAACATGGAAAGAAACCATGATATAAACTTTATAGTAAGAAATATATCCTGGTACCATACAAATTAGAAAAGAAGCCAACTAGATGAGGTATACAGTATGGATGGGTGGAGAAGAAAAATTGATAATGTATAGTATCACGATATTTTGCAGGACAATACTGTATTAATACAGGGACAACAAACATCAATTTTTATTATATAAATTGCAAATGCAAATCAATTTTTAGTACTAGAATTAAAAAAAATCCTATTGCTTTTTCAGTCCACATGACGGTGCTGTTGAGTTTTTTCCTAGTGAAATGATGGTCAGTAAAACAAAGATGGGAGGCATCGGAGAAAGAAATCAGAAAAGTTCATTTAAATCAAACACATGGACTTATTTTGGATTTTTAAAAAGGATGCGACAGAAGAGACTGATATGATTTGCAAGGACAGCTATATAAAACTAAAATATTAGAGGAATATTATGAACCAGAGGGCTCATCACCGAGGTCAGCAAAGCCAACATCAAATCAGCTCCGCCAAAAAACCAAATGATAGTGTTAGTCTTTCTGTCTTTTTTGCTGCAATAAAAATAAGTGGTGAGGGGAACAGACTGAAAACTTTATCAATATCTGGTTTGTCTAATAAAGTTTAGATTTGGGAATATAATTTGCAGTTAAACAGCTCTAAAGGTTACATCTAACTGACCAGTGAAACAATTGTCTAATAAGCACAGATTCCATGCGGGCCTGCTTACCAGGCAATTATTTTACAATTTCCCTCCTGGAATTAATAAAATAATCTGATGATGGTGGTCCAGCCCACTTCAGAGAAGTGCATTTTCAACAGCACATCTCAGTTTTTCTAAATTATGTAGAAATGTTTTTTTGGGTTTAAACTCTAATAAAACTTGATTTCACTGTAGTATGATTGTAGTGTAGTCGTTTACACTTTTGTCTCACAAGTGGTAAGGTCCCTGCTTCAAGTCCTGAGGAAAATACAAGGGAGCAGCTGAAGGTACTGCTATTATAAAATAAGAGAACTTTCTCCTCTAATTTAATGGGAAATGTTCTGTTTAATCACAGAAAATGTCCCTTGAATAAAAATAAAAACTGTAGACCCGCTGTAATAGTAAATTGCGAAAAAACAAGAACTTTTCTGTTATTTAATGGTACAGCATGTGAAAATTAGCGACACCTGCTGATGAGAATGTCAAACTGCAGTCAATGAATACCTGCCCTCTTGACCGATTCCATTTGGGAATCCTGTGGTGGCTGCCAGAAAATAACGGAGTCTTCCACAACACTCATTTATCCAAGAGCATTTCCAGTCCAGAGGATTGTGTATGTAGATATATTTAGGAATTACAAGTGCAACAGAATGGGATGGATTAAGTTAAATTTTTATACCGCAAAATTAACGGATTATAGCTGACGAGTAATGATAGCTGTTCTGCAACGTGATATCATTTTATGCTGAATCCTAGCTAGCCCGATTTTGATGCTCATACAAGCCAACACTGGGCGTAATACCCAGCCACTTAGCAAGATAGTGACACTGCGTACCCCCTCATTTACAGAGTGAAAGTGTCTTTATTCACAACTTCGGTTTTATAGCAGGTTACGTTTCTGTAAACAGGAAGTGACATCACAAAAGCTAATATTTGAGTCCATTTGTCCCTTCTGAGCTACTGTAGAAACATGACGGTGGCAATCTACAGGGGGACCCACTCGTTGGGTGCTTAAATATCTCAAGTGAACAAAAACAGTTATTAACCTGGAGAGATTTTACACTATAAAAAGCATAAAGGTGCATGTTTGACTCAATTTCTGATGACAAATTACCCAATTATCACAGACTGTACCTTTAATGCAATACTAAAAATAAAATTAGAAAATGATTTGTCATTCAGGGGTTTATCTTGTTTTACTTTGGTTTAGTATGCCAGGCCATGGGTGATGTCTTTGTCAGTAAGAAGGCTTTAAAACTTATAAAAATAGTGAAAAGTGCAAAAATGTATGTTACTCCTACCACTTTGCAATTTTACATTTTTCCAGAGACATCCAGTGGGCCAGAAGGGACTCTTTGGTAGGCCAGTTCTGGCCCCTGGGCTGCATGTTTGACATCTGTGGCTTAAATTTTAGTAAATAAAAACATGATTTCACCTCAATAATACTGTAGTGTAGTGGTTTACACATTTGTCTCACAAGTGAAAGGTCCCTGCTTGAGTCCAGATGGGGACACAAGCCCCTCCCACACAGGAGGGTTGCATGAGAAGAGCATCAAGCCTTAAAATTGTGCCAAATTATCAACACAGGTTAGTCTGCTGTGGCGACCTCTAGGGGGAAATACAAGGGAGCAGCTAAAGGTTCTACCACTGTAAAATAGATAACCTTTCTCCTACCTTTTTTAAAAATCAAAATGTTATAGTTAAAGATAGAAAATATCACTTTAAAAACCTGTGGACCCCCAGTAATTGTGAAAAAAACAATTCTCTTATTGTTTGTCCTTTTCTTCCTTTAATTTAGCATGTCTGGGCATGGGTGATGCCTCTGTCAATAAGAAGGCTTTAACACTGATGAAAATGCAGTTACAAGTCCACACACTTATGCTGCTCCTACCACGTTGCAATTACACTTTTTTTTTTTTTTTTTTTTAACCAAACCCCCA
>VUQH01024216.1:0-14244 GCA_015106775.1 Etroplus canarensis
TATATACACACACACACACACACACACACACACACACACACACAAGTTAATATATTCTATTGGCTCTGTTATATACAATGCATATTGAACATGCTTTCTTGTTTAAGAATGATCTGCCAATCTGCCCATCTGATTCTGAAAGTAAACAATATTGTGAGTCTTTCATGACCATATAATGTTTTTTTTCAAGACAATCATAAGATATCTTACGAAAGCTCAAGGTTTTATACAGCAGCAGCATTGTGAAATATGATGTAACACTGGGTTTTTATGGAGGGATGTGACTGTGGGTGATTATGACCCCCTTTTATTCACTTGCATTCAGGTGGACCTCATAACTACGATCAGGGAGAGTCATACTGAAAGCCAACAAAGCAAAATCCAAATTAGGATGTCACCAAATTAATGGTGCTGTTTGACTGACAGATCATCTCAAGCAAAAGCAGTGCTAAAAAACCAAAGCAATGACAGCTAAGCAACAAATATGTTGCCAACACATATATTTCAGGGCCAAAAACAGAAAAGATGAAAAGTCTTCAGTCATACTGTATGTCCTGCTGCATCATCAGCAGGTTTCCATGGGAACTATGTGTCCGATAAAGGAAATATGTCCGAGAATTTGGATATTTTCACACACATCTATTTATTGTACTTACACATTATTTCACTTTCTCACCTCCACTTTCATTTTCTCTCACACAGAAACACATTTCCCTCTCCTACGTATCTCACTTCTCTTTGCCTTTCTCTCTTTCCGTCTCTCCCACATAGACTTTCTCTCTGTCCTTCTCCCTCTGTCTCCCTCTAATTCAACAAACAAAAGGTTATTGAGTCGGCAGGTTTTAAGGCCCATTAAGTTAAGCTCTTCTGTTGTTGATTTAAAGGACGCAGACACGAGAAGCGCACTCGGACAGCATGCAGAAAGAAACGTGGTTACTGAAAGAGACTGACGACATCAGCAGCACGCATACTCAGACTTAACGCCCACACAAGCAGGCAGAGAGACCTGCAGTGATACACAAACTCAAACCATGCTTCTAAAAGGCAGCACGCCAACCAGACAAACAGCTTCACAGAGATTTTAAAGTGCTCCTGGCAATGGTGGCTTAAAGAAAACCACATTTGGGAGGAATACTTAACCAGTACTATAGTACTATCATAGTATGTCTCATCATCAGTATGTTTTTTAACTTTTAGCTCTAAGTGTATTTAACCTTTATATTAGCAGTAACCATTGTTCTTTGCAGTCTAGTTAAGATTATAGAAACATTTTCTCTTTAGGCAGCCAGTGGTGTTTGAGTTTCTTGTTACTTTACTTGGAGCTCTATCACTGTGCAGAAAGATGTACAGTGAGATTAGGCACTGCTTCTACAAGATTCTGAAACAACAACCAGAGTGAAGGAACACCTTTAACAAGATATTCCCCATTAGGCATTTTAATAATGGTGGTAAAGAAAGCTGACTTGAAAATGTCCTATATGCAATCAATCGAGATGTGACAAATTCAAATCATATGAGCTACATAATTTTTATCCTCATCAAAACCACTCAGTCACCCCTCGTGCCCTAGGCATTTTCAGCATGGAACAGGAATTAAAAACAACTCACACTCTGTTTGGTCCTTCACTGTGATCTGGAAACTTTAAAATCTCAAGTGAAGGAAACATCTTTGTACCAGCTATGAAACTTTTCAAATGAAACATATTTTCTGTTTATTGCTGTTTATTATTTGCTGTTTATTCAGCATTTTTTAAAAGCAAACATTATTGTAACAGAATCTTTTCATGGATACGTGTATTCTTAAATGTAATAAGCATAATTCATACACTGTCTTCTCATTTGTGCTGTAATCCATCATAATGGACACATAAAACACTATGAAACATTATTAGCTTCATCATCTTATTAAAGTTATGACAATAAAAGCTACGTACAGTCACATGCAAAAGAACAATTTTTACAGGACCCTATGCTGTCCTGTAAAAAGCTTACTGCACCCTTACTGCTTCTACAGGAATTAAGATGGGAAGTAGCAGCCAGGTCCTGTTAATCAAATGCACTTGATTAATTGATCATCAGCCAGTGTGACCCCCTCTACAAAAGCAGGCGTTCTGACAGTTTGCTTGTATGGAGCATTCAGGTGTGAATTAACACAATACCACAATCTTCCCAGCAGTTCCAAGTCAAATCACATGAAAGTCTGGCCATGCAAAAAACCTAAGCACTATTTATCAGTCTCTACAGGCCTCAGTTAGTGATGATAACTGTAAAAGTTCAAGACAGTAAAATTCAAAAAAGACTGAAAAAGTATTACTTTTGTGTAACAGTTGAAAGTCTCTTTTCTCTAAAAAGAATGCAGAAATACAGCTTAGACTGGCAAAGTTGCAACAAAACAATCCATAAGGCTTCTGGAACAATGTCCTTTGGGCAGATGAGACCAAAATGAAGCTGTTTTGCCATAATAATCCCTGTTTCACAAAAACCAAACACAGCATATCAGCACAAACACCTCATACCAATTGTTAAGCACAGTGGTGGAGGGGTGATGTTTTGAACCTGGGCACCTTGCATTCACTTGAGTCAGCAATGAAGTTTCCTGTATACCAAAATATTCCAGAGTCAAGTGTGAGGCCATCTGTCCCACAACTAAAGTTTGGGTCTTGCAGCAGGACAATGATCCCAAACGTGCAAGTCAATATACAACAGAATGGCTGGAAAAGAAAAGAATGAAGGTGTTGCAATGGCCCAGTCAAAGTCTCAACCAGTGGCAATAGCTCAGAAAGGTAGAGTCATTTGTCTTCCATCTAGAAAGTTTAAGTTTCCTTGGGGAGGACACTGAACCCCAAATTGCTCCCATTGTATCCATCGGAGAGTGAATGTGAGCATGATAGTTAAAATGTGTTTAAATGCAAGAACTCTGAGCACTCAGTTATAGTTGAAAATTGGTATATAAGTACCAGCCCATTTTTTTCCTCCACAATGATGACAGAGACTACTAAAGTCATAAAGAAAACTATAACTTCAAGTAATTGCTGCTAAAGGTAGTTCTACAAGCTACTGAATCTTGGACTGTACTTAGTTTTTCACAGAACTGCATAGAGTCCTGCGAAAATTTTCTTTTCAAATGACTGTAGGTGCAACACACACATTTATCACAACAAGAATTGCCATCATGAACTCATAGTGAGGTTTAACTATTGTGGGATGTAACTACAGTGGGGTGTAACTAGGTGTTATTTAAGTAGCAAAAATGCCTAACAGATGAATGTTTTAACCTTAGTGCCAAACATGCACAAAAAAGTGCCATAACATGTAATCAGACTAAATTACTTTCAGACTATTTTAGGGAGCTGAGTTGCGAGTGAACTGACCAAAACATCAGAGGCAGCCATAGTGTTTTGCTTGCCTATCTGCCTGCAGTTCAGACTTGTGCATATTAAAAGAGATACATAAATCTTTCTAGGTCAGACCTAATACAAAAATTACAATTTTTAATAAAAAACTGACCAGCTGGCTCATCAAACAAGAAGCTGACATATTCATATGCCGTCAGATTGACAAGAGGATTCTGTTTAAAGCGCTGGTTTTTTACATTTGTTTGGCAACGCTGTTCAAGTCTGCACTTCTATCTTAAACAAATATGAGTCTGACAAAAATGAATCTAGACATGACATTCACACAGATATATTAAATAACTCAAGCGAATTGGTCTTTTGATTTTTATGAAGTACAAACTTTCCTTGAAAGAAGGAAAAATATAAACTCTGAAACTTTCTCCAAGGTCTGTAATACATTCACCAGAAATGGAAATGTTCTTTTAAAAAATATGCAAAATCACTGCTTTGAGCTTTTTATATTGCAGGACTGTCCAGATACTTTGGATAAACAGCTCAGCTGCAGTGTAAACATCGATTTTTTTTTTTTTTTTCAACAATGGCCATGTCTTTGTCTGTCTCTTAATTGTTAACTGGCGTAAACTGAGTGGTGTGCCACCACAGGAGCTGGGTGCTGACCAGTTAAGGTCAACAAGCCCCATGATTCAGAGCTGTTTCTCACAGATAAGAGCTTTCAAAGCACACATGAACACACACCTGCCTCCATCCAATTTAACATTCTTGCTCTGTCCTCCTGTTGTTTACATAGGTCTGAAATGTCCACTCTTCTGTTTAGCGAACAGCTGACAAATTGTGTGTGTGCGTGTGCATGTGCATGTGTGTGTGTGTGTGTGTCAGTCAGCTGTATTCAGCTTGTGACTTGGGAATAAGGCTGATAATCAAGAATGGAGGTTGTACACATACATACACAGAATTACACATGCAATAGAAAAAAATACGCAGGCCTGCCAAATCTGTCTGGTTGATCAAGATAAGTTTGCCTACATATATCTTCTGCTTTGCAGTTGTAATTAGAGCATTTTTTTTTCAACTTTTTGACAGTAATATCTGTTTGTGTGTTTTAAAACATAGCCTTATACATTTTTTACAAATCTGAAAACAAGTGAATTTTCCCCCAAACACATTCAGTACACTTTTTTTCCTAAATGCACATATTCCCTACTTATAAAAATTGAGGACAGATAAAGAAATTAAAAAGAAAACTGTGAAACAATGTTTCATTCAGACAAAACACTACAAGAACGAGAGCGGCAGACAGTTTTCCCAGGGCAGGCGCAGGGATGCAATGCTGTTAATTAAAGTCAAATACTTCCTGCAACTGCTTCACTTTAAAAGCTTTCCAGTGGAAGGACTGTATTATGAGTTTTACTGTGAAGCAGCAGCGGGGAGAGGCTTAATCACTGAGATTAGCTGAGCATTGGTTGTTTCATTTCTGCTTTTTATAAAAATAAAAGTTATTGACTGGATTCTCAACATATAAACTAAATAACAAACTGTCATAAACTAATTTTATGTTTAAGCCCATACTTACAAATTTAGAATCTACACAATAAGATAAAGATAACCCAGCCACAGGGGCCCCCAAATGGGGAGGGTTAAGTCAGGAAGGGCATCCAGTGTAAAACATTTGCCCAATCAAATATGCGGATTCATAACACGACTTCCATACTGGCTCGGTCGTGGCCCGGGTTAACAGGGGTGCTTTGTGACAGAAGGATAGCAGCAAGAGTAAAAGGGAAGGTTTACAAGACGGTAGTGAGACCTGCTATGATGTATGGTTTGGAGATGGTAGCACTGACAAAAAGACAGGAGGCAGAGCTGGAGGTGACAGAATTGAAGATGTTGAGATTTTCTCTGGGAGTGACCAGGATAGACAGGATTAGAAATGAGTACATCAGAGGGACAGCTCATGTTGAGAAGTTTGGAGACAAAGTAAGAGAGGCAAGGCTGAGATTATTTGGACATGTTCAGAGGAGGGGTAGAGGATATATTGGACAAAGGATGTTGAAAATGGAGCTACCAGGCAGGAGGAGAAGAGGAAGACCACAGAGAAGGTTGATAGATGTAGTGAAGGAGGACATGCAGAGGGTTGGTGTGAAGGAAGAGGATGCAAGGGATAGGATGAGATGGAGACAGATGATCCGCTGTGGCGACCCCTAATGGGAGCAGCCGAAAGAAGAAGACAAAAAAATAAAGATAATAAAGACCTGCAAGGTAAAGGAGTGAATTTGATGAGTATTGTCAGAAAAGTAGCGTTTGTTCTATACCCTGTTTCTTATCTTATGAGTGCTATAGCACACATGCCATGATGTTATATAATAAATATTAAAGCCCTTTTATTTTTTACATTCTCAAGGGATTCCTGGAGAGTAAGTGGAGTGTGAGTGAAACACGTGGCGCAGGCCTGAAGCTGTTTGTGCGTGAGAGAACTAGAGTGGGGTTGAGAGCCTACCAGGAGAGAGAGAGAGAGAGAGAGAGAGGCAGAGAGAGGCACCTAAACCCTGTCAACCCTCTTCTCTTGCTGACCTTTTGTTCTCTCTGGGGCTTGAGAGCTAATTTTGTGTTTGTTTTTGTCATGTTTTATGTGGGGTTCTTCCCCAAAGGATGGAATCCCCCCCGTTTTTGTTTCTTGAGGGAAAAATCCTTATTCCATGCTTTTAGTCGGGATGTTATCGTCATGGAAATCAGGCTTGTTGCTTGTGTGGGCAGAGGATAAAGCTTGAAGTACTTAAGTGAGGGATACTCAAGACAACTGCCTCTGGTACACCCTACTGGTTTAGATGAACAAGAAATGCATTTAATTCAGTAATCAGTCCTTTAACTTAAAAAGTTTTTTTTTTAAACAAGGAATTAGGAATCTTTTAAAATGCTTAAGTCCTTAAATATGAAATACATAAAGGAAAAGTTGAGTCTATTAAAACATATAACAAATAATAAAACATAAAATCTATGTTAAATGTGCTTCAGGTATCTATACTATTTAATGATCAATATTACTATTTTCCTTGTTTTATGTGTAATTTTTGCCATAAAACATTCACAATAAAAATATGATTATTCTGATGCCTTAGGAGGTTGGCTTAGCATTTAATTCCATATAGTCGCTTCATGTGTGTGGAGGAGGAACAACTTGCAAACTTCCAACATAACTAAAGAAAACTGGAAATTCATTTTTTAGAGCAAAAGGACTTTTTTGTTCATTATACACATTTAGGGTCTCAGTAGGTGATTTCAGTGCTTCTCATTTGTGTATGCTGAAGAGGAATATATCCTGAGGACTGTGTGTGTTCAACTTTATTAATAAGACTTTTGCATTGATTGTCTTAACCCCAAATTTCTGATTTCAGTAAAATAGCAAGGCAGTGAGTGTTAACTGAGAAAAATACAGTAAGGGGAATTACATTGACACTATGTACATATTTTACAGTGGCTTTAAGATGTATTTGCTTTCCACAGAGGACAGCCAAACAGAGGCCCAGCCACTCACAGTGAAGCAGCTTAATTGATTTAAGGAGGAGCAGCGAATCCTGTAAGCTCCAAAATCCCCTGTTTTGGGAGCTAGACAAGAAATGTTGGTTGCTTGAGCCAAAGCCAAAAGAGCTGACTGTCTGTGTGCAGAGGATGAACAAAATGTCCTAGATGATGTTTTTGGACTTACAGAGAATACAGATCATGTTTTCAATCAGCACAGTTTAGGTTATGGACACTCAGGTAGAGTTGTGCTGTTGATATTAAAAGATTTAAAAGGTTATGCTCCATGTGAGCATAACAATTGCAATGCAAAGGCTAAATTTCCTCAGTACTTTACTGTGCTGTATAACAAATTATGATTTTCTGTAGACTAGTCCTGCACTTGACTGACTGGATAACTGCACGACTTGCTGTACTGACAGTAATTTTACTAACAAACTATTTTCTTAAATAAATCTAAATTCAGAAGAAGTGATACACATGTTAAATCATGCATCATAAAATAACATTTCTAATCTTTAAATTCAAATCCTGCGTGTACTATGTTTTTTCTTAAAAATATTTGCAATTAAAAAATGCGGACTTTTCTGGAAACTAATACTGTGATACCAAGCTGTGTCTCACATAATCACTGATTTTGTTTTCAGTATCTACAGGATTGTTCCTGTTATGTTCTACCATCACAGTTGTTGTTAAACTTCAAGAGTGTAGTAAGGTAAAGCTACCCTGTGGAGTTTTGACAATGATATATAGAGCAATACAGCAGAGTCCTTGTTTTTTTGTATTGTACACATGGACAAACACAATTGCTTATGCAAGCCCATAGGTGACTCAACACATATTTCTACCAAACTGCAATGTGCCCACAAAGGCATGGATGTGGAACACTGTTAGTTTATTCTATTAAAATAAAATAGATATGTATGATACAGTAGGCATCTGCAGATGAGTAGTTGTTCTTATTATAGTATTTCCTACTCCACGTGGAGGACGCTTGTGTAGGTGGTATCCTTGTCCACACATTCAGAAAAAAATTAGAGGGCACGTGAACGTCTGCCTCACATTCAGCCTCTGATGATGAAGTTAATGTTGGACCAAAGCAGATTCTCACATTGTGGAAGATATAAACCCCAAGCAAACATGTATGTTAACAAAACATGACTGAAACATTTCAAAGACTGGAAACTGAATCTAAACATGACACTGACTTTTTACAAGAACACCGTACAAAGCGTGTTTTAAGTTTGCTGATTGACTTGTATATATCTGACTAGGCTGGTCCCTAAATTTCACCATAAGGTGTGTTTATGAAGTGTGACAACAGACTGTAAAGATACATTAGTAATTTGCGGCACAGAAGGGCATCTGCTTCTGTTTGCATTTGTGAATATGTGCATGTATGTGTGTGTTTGTGTATCTGTGTGACCAAGATGACTTAATGTAACACTCTGTGACTTCAGTAATTTTACTTCATATAAAAACTGTATTAATTTGATATAATCAATTTTTATCTTAAAATGCAAAAAAATGTAAATTACTGCAGACAGTCAGTCAGCTCTGTATAAGCACTACTTGGGTTTTGCTGTAAGCTTTGGAAATTGCAACCAAAACACTGATGAGTAAAAATTAAGTCGATTTTTGGACAATGATAAAATTTTTTCTGTAATTTTGCCTCTGTATACCATCATAACGGTTTTCAATCATACAATAAATATGTGATTAAAGTGTAGACTTTAGGCTTTAATTCATCACGTTTAACAAAACAATTGCATTTACGGTTTATGAATTACAGCCATGTTTCAGAGGCTCAAAAGTCAAAATTGGCAAGTTGTTTCATTACTAATTAAGCAGATAAAATAGAAGTTGATGAAGTTGAGTGGAGTTTATTGTGAATGTTGAACTTCAATTTGATATCTTTTCACTGGAACACTCAATATGAAGATCAAGGAGGCCATTATTAGGCTGAAAAACCAAAATAAACCTAACACAGAAACAGCAAAACTCCAGGAGTGGCCAAAATAACAATCTGGAAAATTCTTAAAAAGAAGGAATGCACTGGCTAGCTCAGCATCACCAAAATGCCTAGAAGACCATGGAAGACAAATAAAGGGGAAGTTTAAAGAATTTTGAAGAAAAAACCTCTTCACAACATCTACCCAAATCAAGAACAGTCTCAAAGAGATAGCTGTATCAATGTCAAAGACTACAGTCAAGAAACACCTTCATGAATGTAAATACAGAGGATTTACGACAAGGTGCAAACCACTGGTTACACTCAAAAACAGGAAGACCAGGTTAGATTTTGCCAGAAAACATCTAAAAGAGCCTGTCCAGTTATAGAAAAAAAAATTGTACAGCTAAAACCAAGATCCATTTTTACCAGAATGACTGAAAGACAACAGTATAGAGAAGGAAGGAACAACTCATGATCTGAAGCATACCACCACTCATCGGTCACACATTGTGGAGGCAATGTTATGGCATGGGCATGTAGAGCTATCAGTGGAACTGGGTCACTGGTGTTTCCTGATGATATGATTGCTGCTAGAAGTGGCAGGATGAATTCTGAAGTATACAACACTATACTCTTCTAAGAATCTTCACACTTCATCTATTTTGATTATTTGATTTAAACCCCAATGTCATGGTGTACAGAGGCAAAATTACCAAAAAAGAACGAAAGAAAGAAAGAAAAACGTCTAATTGACTAAAAACCTATGGATCTAACTGTAAAAGTAACATATTACAGTGAATCAGTGGCAGAAGAGCAGTAGCAATTGAAAAGAAGACACAGTGTAAAAAATCTGTAATTTAACAGTATTTTACAAAATTCCACCCTTATTTTTAAATAAAATTACAAAAGAAACTCTGAATTAACATGTCTTTTGTAAAATAATGTAAATGCAACTGTAAATAACCTTAAAATTCCTAATTTTTAAGAGAATGTACTTTCTTTTCACATAAAACGCCTAAAATACAGTCACAACACACAGTTACATATTTAACATAATTTCATAAATATACAATGCTTATGGTAAAAGATAAAACTGTTGTGATAAAACTGTGATACCGTAAATACATATCTAAAATTAAATTAGTGAAAATTCACAGTAAAAGCATAGATTCTGTGATTTTACATCAATTTGTTTGTAAATAAACAGATAAGTTGCGCATTTATAAATGTTTTCACAACAAGAATATTAAATACATGTTTTTTATGAGTGTATAATATCTACATTTTGATCTACATGGTTACAGCTTGCTTCCTTTTTTAAAGACTGAGTGAATTAATTATTCATTATAAATAATAATTTTAGTAATTTTGATCAAACTGTGTTGCTACATCCAGTTACTTAATATGTAAGCCTACTATTTTAACATTTAAAAGATATTAACCATACAATATTTTTTACACTGGCAGCAGTGTAGTGCAGTGTTTAGCATTTTTGCCTTACAGCGAGAAGGGTTAACGGGGGTTCTCTCCAGCTACTTTGGCTTCCTCTCACAGTCCAAAGACATGCATGCTTAGTAAATCAGAAATTCAAATTTGGCCATAGGTGTGAATGGCTCTCTCTTTGTGTTAGACTCTTTCCAGGGTCCCCCCCTGGAATCAATGCATTCTTATGAGTCTGTTCATTTCCATGATCAATGTTATGATTTTTTAGAAGTTTAACAGTGCAATTAAAGGTCACAGAAAAAAGAAAATTCTACACAGATAATGAAAAAAAAGACAAAAACTATTGGTAGATTAACAAAATAAAGTATCAGGTTGGTGTAAAATGAGTATTACAGTTTGACATCCACCAGCTCACAGATAATACGTTAATCTATGTGCTAACATTTATTTGTATATAAGCTTGTTTATTATTCTGCAAACTAGAGAAAAAAATCACCTATAAGTGTCCTTCAACACAACAGTAAACAGAAACCTCAAATTACACGCTTTTATCTTATTTGAGTCTCAATTGACCATTACTAGGTACTGAATCAGATTACATTACTGCAGTATTTTTCTCAGTTTGGTTACTGTATACGTACACTGTGGTAAAATGATAAGAATCAATTATTGTGTTCTCCATTATGAGAAAGTGGTAGCAGCAGTGGTGATTTGGCTGTACTTTGCAAGTGCCACATTATGTTGTGTGAATCTTTGCAGTTATACTAACAAGTAATTTTTTTTGCACTCTCCCGGTACACATGACCACCTCATTAATTATTTGAAAGTGGTTTAGCTGTCTGAGTTAAGATTAGTTGTTCAGATCTCACCTACAGAGCTGTAGTAATATTAAAGTGTATACTATACAAATAAAAGCACTGCTTGACCAACTATGTGATGTGTCAGTCTATTTAAGACAAAGTAAGAGAGGCAAGGCTAAGATGATATGGACATGTTCAGAGGAGGGATAGTGGATATACTGGACAAAGGATGTTGAGGATGGAGCTGCCAGGCAGAAAGAGAAGAGAAAGACCACAGAGAAGATTCATGGATGCAGTGAAGGAGGACATGCAGAGGGTTGGTGTGAGGGAAGAGGATGCGAGGGAAAGGGTGAGATGGAGGCAGATGATCCACTGTGGCGACCCCTAACAGGAGCAGCCGAAAAAAGAAGAAGACTTGTACCAACAGCAACAACCCTTTCACTAAACTGTGAAACTAAGTGCTTGAATATGTGGATTGTATAGCTTAAATCATATTAGGTGCTTATAATATTAGGTGCTTATACAGATTATTTTCACTTTGATCTTCTTCACAATACAATTTCCCTCCTCCGGGAATAATAAAGTATTCTAATTGTGATTCTGATTCTAAGCCCTTGTGGTTTTAGCTTGAAGGATGGGAAAGGCTCTCTGTCACTTTCATTTGTCCTTCATCCCTTGCTGTCATCAGTCTCTGTTTAAGTTGATTAGCTGCTGAGTCAAGAGTCTGCTGCTGTTTAGCACACGAAAAGAAAAGAGGCAGATTTGTGTTTACCAAAATAGTGCAGGACAAAAGACTGTTAAGCTAGGACTGTCTTTGTATGAGATTGTTTCCATTCTCAAAAGAATTATGACTTTGCTTTAAGACAAGAAAATAGTCAGATTCAAGATATATATCTATCTATCTATATATCTATATCTATCTATCTATCTATCTATACACACACACACACACATATATAAAATCAGTTCATTGTGGTATTTTTCTGATGTTATCAGTTGAACCCATCAATATAACATGTGGATGTATGTAACATACATAACATGTGGATGTATGTAACATACATAGAAATAATCCAGGACTGAATCCAGGATGACTGAATGTTAACAGTATTGAAACTATTTTAAGCTGAACTGTAAGCAACACAATTCCAGACCCAGTTACATAAGGCTGTAAATAATCTGAGCAGACAGAGCTATCCAGAGAGTGTGTGGAAATACATAATTGGAGGTGACAGGGGTGGAGGTGTTAACTGTATAATAGCTGTAAAATTGAGGAATGACAGTCTGCAGATGGCTGTTGTACTGACAAACCTACGTATTTTTTCTGTCTGCTTCTTCACACCCTTAGGTGCTGAATACAACAGAATGGCTTGGTGCTCTTAGGTGCATTTCCCCTTCTTCTAGCGATATATATTAAGGTTTCAATTCTTCTATCATGAATTATGCAGTACCATTGTGGGCTTGTCTGATTTCTCCTAAATTCATTCTACACAGTATAAAACTGGCATCAAACACACAAACATAGTAATGAATACTTCAGTGACAAGAGCAACAAAGTGTCCAGCCACAGATCATCTGACTTCCACTTCTCAGATCTCAAAATTATGCAGTCAGTCTGGAATTGCCCAAAAAGAGACAGATTAAATACACAGAAGAGCTGTTTCAAGTTTTTTGATGGTTGGGACAATCCACCTACTGAGCAACATAAAATCTGCATGAAGTTTTAGGACCGGTGCTGATTTTAAATATCATCCCATTTAGTTTAGTTATTTTATTGCATTTGTATGACAATTATAAAGAATAGAATAGAATAGAATAGAATAGAATAGAATATTGCTTTATTGTCATTCTAAACATACACCAGTTAGCACACATTTGCAATGAAATTTCTTTGCATTGAATTGCCGTCGGGTTGATACATATAAATATAGTAATTGAAAAAATAGAAATATTTTGAAAATGAACTTAAGATTACTATATACACCCAACACTATGAAAAAGTGTGCCTGGAAAATATTTGTAAGAGCTGTACAGGGTAAAACAAAATAAAGAAATATATTGCACAGCAATGTAGCAGCAAAGATCAACCTAAGATATAAACACACAAAATTTTGAAAAATTATGTGTAGAAATATTATGGAAGATATAGTAGAAAAACTGTAGCAAGGTTTGAATTGTAAGTATATAGCAGCAAAAGTCAGTGTGCATATCTATATCTATATATCTATATATCTAGATCTATATCTATAAAAAAACAAAATTCCCCTCTCGCCCCTGCAGGTGGTCTAGCCTTCAAGCTCAGGTCCTCTACCAGAGGCCTGGGAGCTTGAGGGTCCTGCGCAGTATCTTAGCTGTTCCTAGGACTGCGCTCTTCTGGACAGAGATCTCGGATATTGTACCTGGGATCTGCTGGAGCCACTCACCTAGCTTGGGAGTCACTGCACCTAGTGCTCCGATTACCACTGGGACCACTGTTACCTTCACCCTCCACATCTTCTCGAGCTCTTCTCTGAGCCCTTGGTACTTCTCTAGCTTCTCGTGTTCCTTCTTCCTGATGTTGCTGTCATTTGGTATCACTACATCTATCCTGGGGCGTCTGTATCCAGTAAGGGTCCCAAGGTAGACCCCCCATGCTAACCAAGCCTACCGCAGACATGAGTGAGAGAAATAAATATAAAGCCATACCGGCTCGGATGTCGCCCGGCTTAACAAGGTCTGCATCAGGTGTTGAGGAACCAGGGCACCGTGATGAGAAGTGGGCTACTGGAACAAGAAGGCATCAATGGGCAAGAGACGAAAATAGGGTGCTGTTGGAATGCTACTACGCACGTAACCCCAGTGGAGGGGGTTACATGAATAGGATGCGGGACCTATGGAATCTTCGATACCCGGCATTCACATTGACGGCAAAACACCTAGTAGCTCAGTGTTCCAACATTCGGAAGAAGGGACTGCTCTCACTTCTAGAGATTGACGAGGTACAACACACATGCTACGGCGAGGGGGAGCCAGGACGACAGATCAGGGGGGTATCATCACCCCCACCCGAGACTGCGGGTGCGATGGAAGAAGGATCATTGAGTGCAAGAGGAAATGACCTGAAAGATAGGATCATGGTGAAGCTTGAAACCTGGATCCTCCGTAGCCGGTTACCAAGACTACGTGAAGTACCCTTGGAAGA
>VUQH01024220.1:2934-21346 GCA_015106775.1 Etroplus canarensis
CCCCCCCCCGCCTTCTCACTCCTAACTCTCTTGATTTGTCCTCATACTCTTCCCTTTTCCTGCTGTGGGATATTGATTTCTCTTGCAGATCACTGGACTGAAATACATAGTTACATCCATCACTGGAATGATGACGAGCCATTTTTCCCCTCCTATTCTCACGTGTTTGTGCATGTTTTTCAGGATGCTTCATAAACAGCACAGAGCCTGAGGGGCAGACACACAGCCAAAGTGAAGAAGACAGTGAGTTTAAGGATGGGGAGTGGTCCAAAGACGAGAAGCCCATATTCACCGAAAGCCTTAGACGCTCAAGAAGACAAGTCAGTTTTCATCAAGGCTTTTTGAGTCTCACACCTCCAAGCACACAGATAGCTTGTCAGGATCACATTGGCAGTAAGAGGAACACCAGAGAGGAGATAAGCAAACACAGTATTTTACAAACAACTCAGATGATAATTTGACTTATTTTTAAAGCTGATAAAAACAGAATCCTAGAAAAAAATGAAGGAAAAGGCACTGAAGCGCCATACATTAAGAGTTTGTTTTTGAAATCTGAGACATTTTTCTCAACTGATGCTACAACATTAAATTTGAGCTCTTAATTTAAGACTAGACTACAGAAAGAAGCCTCACTAATGCAAGGCATTGAGATTTGGTGCAGGCAGTCATTTTCCCCTCAGAATAATGCCAAGGATTATTGCTTCTGCATCCGCTGGTATGTAATTGTCGTCCTTTTAAATTTTGCTTTCAGAAGGTAAATACAAGGCTCCGTGCACAGATTTCCATGTGTCCTTCAGGCGGACTCCAGGCAGACTTGAAACAAGTATAATGACATGATTGTCTCTCACCATTTCACCATTATGCAGTGAAAAACACTGCAAAATACAAAAATCTTGCTTTAAAGGCCCTTGATGGCAACAAACCACATTTTTACTGTGAGCAATGAGGTCTTCCATGAATGCAAAGTTTGTAATAAAGCTGGTTTCAGTTGAGGAACGTCAGTGTCATGCTCTCTGGCATGCTCACAATATAAAAATGCTAGGATGAACATGTGATGACAGTTGTTGGCTTGTTTAATCCGATTAAACCATTACAGCTCAGTTCTCATGACGCTGTTGCTGAGTATTGAAATTGTATTAAATAATACTTAAGCACATTTATTTTTCAGAGACATTTTTTCCTTTCTGTCAGACTTTTAAAGTAATCACACACAGAAGCTACAATCGATTTTTTTCAGGTGCAACATAATATTCTGCTTTATAAATGAATGATTGTTGTTCTCCAAGTTGTGTTGCCCTCTCAAAGACAAAGACAAGAGTTTCATCAGTGTCAGCATGTGTGCGCACACATGAAGTGTGAGTAGTAGTTTCACCTGCTGGGTTTGTGTACATGCGTGTGTGTACGTCTTGTGTTATTGTCTGTTTGTCTTGTGTGAAGGTTATTGTGACAGCATGCTCAAACGTCTGGCTCTGTGGGTTTTGTTTTTTCCCCCTGCAGGTAAAGCGAGGCCAACGCACCGTCCAGACTGAGACCAAGTACATTGAGTTGATGGTTGTCAATGATTATGAACTGGTAGGTTTGCAGCTGACACCTCCATCATGTTCTCTTTTATCTTGTCATCAATCACTGTGGTGATTCAGCTTTAACAATAATCAAAGGAAGTAACATTCTTTGTGTTCTCCTTTTATTAGTTTGTGCAGCGTCAGCGGTCAACCACTAAGACCAAGGTTTTTGCCAAATCGGTGGTGAACATGGCAGATTTGGTGAGAAGTTTATTTATTGAGCCTGAAATGACACATTTGCCGTAAATTGTGCAGCACTTAAAAACTTTTCATCTTTGGACCCTCGAGGTCATTATCTGTGCTGAACAGGGTACAGGCATATAAAGCATATAAAATGCAATAAAATCCATGACATTAAAATATTTTTGAGGGCTTACTGTCCCTCTTCCTTTTGTCCATTTTTTCCCATGGCTCCCCTCCTAGTGAATACTCTGGAACTTTCTTTATGACAGCTGCCACATTTCAGAGACTTTTCCTGCAGATGAGACATTCTTGAGTGGGACAGCTGCCATTTTTTATTAAAACCACAAGCCATTAAACTATCTGACTTTTGGTTTTTTTTTAGTCATCTCAGATTTCACATGGGTTCAGATGTGTTTACTGTCAAAAATGTTATACTTCCTTGTTTCTCCTACTGGGTACATTATTCTGACAAATACACAATGTTCCTATATAGAATTAGCTCTGTAGGGTTTTTTAAACAAGGTATTATAACATACAGTACTGTACAAAATCTCAGACCACCCCTTGTTGCTTTGCGTTTTGCTAGGAAAATAGGAAATGGGTGCAATGATTTATTGATTATGTGTAAACATTATAGTACATAACTCAAAAACAGTTTATACAATTCTAACAAGCTTGAAAGGTAGTATTTGGTATGACCGCCTTTATTCATCTACCCAGCCTGAACTCCCTTCGGTAGGCTTTCTAGTAATTTCTCTGAGTAGTCTTCAAGAATAGCTCTTCAGCCTCATTGAAGGATATTCCGAAGCTCTTCTTTGGTTGCTGGTTGCCTTTGGTTCTGTTCTGTTGAGATGATACCACACTGCTTCAGTAATGTTGAGGTCCAGTTGTCACTTCATAAGACCTGTTGCCACTGATTTTCAGTCCAGTTTGTTTGTAATTTGGCATACCTCACCGTTATCTTGCAATTTCTCTTCTTTGAGAATGGTTTCTTGACAGCCACCCTTCCACTGAGACCATTTCTGATGAGGATTCGGTAAACAGTAGAAGGGTCAGCTGAAGAGCCAGATGCATTTCTCGGGTCCTGTGTCAGGTCTTTCTTGAATTTCTAGCTCATCTGGCCAAAGGACTGATGGCCTAATGCCATGGCGTGGCATCCATTGTCCTTCAATCTGTCCACATTTCATAAAAAACGCTACTCCTCATTAAGTATTGGTGACATTTTAGTGAAGCTTGCACACAGTGATTACCTACTCAGTCTTCACCCATATTGTGGTCAAGGTCATAGTTGTCTATACTTTAAATGGTGATGATCATAATTTTATTGGTCATGATTATACAGGGAGTGGTCCTATTGGTTGACTTCCACATTTGGAAGGTATAGTAGGAGCCTTTCTATCACCATTATACTTAGTAAAATTAACATTAGTTATATGTTCAGTGCTATGAAATTCATATTTTCATGTGTTTATGGCCATGGATATTACCGAGCATGTAGTTTTAATACCCCAGAACGCAAATACTTTAATTTGCTGGTGAAGGAGATTAAATTTGACCTGGATATGACTGTTCTCAAGCCTCCTTGAGTTCTCAGTGGATTTTAATTCTCATTAGTTTGTACAATACAGCCAACCAATAACAATATATCTTATCACTTTCTTTCTGTACTTTCCACGTTACAGTGCTTGTGAATTGTGATGGACCTTGAGCCACATGAGCTACTACATCATTGACATTCCTATTTCTTAAGGACATGACTTTCAGATTATGCTCATCTGCTGTAGATAGTTTTTTCTTTTTAGGCCTGCCACTTCTTCTTTTGTCCTCTACTCATCTAATTTCCTCACATTTTTTAAGGACACACTGCGTACTGTCCTGAGATATGCCAAGTTTTTGGCTAATAATACTTTGTGAATCACCTTTTTTTGTGCAAAAATATTATTTTATGCCTGTCAGACTGTGTTATCGTTGGCATTTTTCGTAGATTCAGTTAAAGAAATGGGAACAAATTATGGGGTTTTCCAACAAGCAGCTAGTAACAAAGTGCCTAAAGATACAATTTAAAGTTGGTTGTTTATTTATTAAGAGTAGACAACACTGGTTCGTCCCTTGTGTTAGGTGATTACTTGAAGGACTCACAGGTCTGTTAAGTGGCTTAAACAAAAAAATCATTTCTCAGTATTTCTAAATGTGATATATACATTTCTTTTATCATTGTCAAGTACATCAGCTTCAATACAAAGTAACTGAAGACTGAACAAAACATAAATGGACATAAATATGATGAAGATTTACTGCTGTAACCTGTATAGTTTAATAAAGACTATACTCCTCAAACCTTTGCAAAGCCCACAGATTAAATGGATTCTATCAAAAAGAGGGAAGAATGTTGCATATTTTGATTTCAGTGGAGCTTGAAAAGGAGACAAGTTGGGTTGGAGAGATGTTTATTATGAACATAGTGCAGCAATGATGTGAGCACTTTGCATTGTTTATCTAATGACCTTTTTTCAAGTGTGTGTGTGTAATGGAGCTGATTACATATGATTATCCTTCAAAACAGTCAAATGAAGTGCAAAAAAAATCAGTCTGTGTGTTTTGTCCTCAGAATGTGAAACCTTTTGCTAACTGGGGACAGTGATGGTTTCTGTGGCAACAGGCTGTTGTCATCCTTCTCATACTCCATCACTGAAGTAAACAGATACAACTGTATTATACAAAATTAAACAATTTAAATCAGATTATTTATAAGAATGTATTTATATGCGACATTTACAGCCACAATTTCAGAAAGGTTGGGACACTGTGTAATATAAATAAAAACACAATGTAATGACTTTTAAATCTCATAAACCCATATTTTATTCACAAAAGAACATAGAAAACATCTAATGTTGAACGTGAGACAGTACGCTTTCTTGAAAAATACTAGCTCATCTCAAATTTGATGGCAGCAACACATCTCAAAAAAGTTGTGACAAGGGACAAGTTTACCACTGTGTAGCATTCCCTCTTCTGTTAACAATGTTCCATAAACATCTGGGAACTGAGGAGATCAGCTGCTGGACCTTTGGGTAAGGAATGCCACCCCATTCTTGTCTGTTATAGGATTACAATTGCTTAACAGTCCTGGGTCATCTTTGTAGTATTTATATTTCATAATGAACTAAATGTTTTCAGATGGTGAAAAGTCCAGCACGCAGATTCTTCATGCAGAAGTCATGCTGTTATAATAGCTGAAGTATGTGGTTCAGCATTGTCCTGCTGAAACATGCAAGACTATTCCTGACAAAGACATTGTCTGGAGAGGAGCATAATGTTTCTCTAAAACCTGTAAATACCTTTCTGCATTGATGGTGCCTTTCCAGATGTTGCTAGTACCATAGGCACTAACGTACCCCCATACCATTAGCGATGCAGGCTTTTGAACTGAACACTGATGTTAAGCTGGATGACCTTTCTCTTCTTTAGTGCGGAGGATGCAGCATCCACTAGTTCCAAAAACAACTTAAAATTTTCATTCGTCTGACCACAGAAGAGTTTTCTTCTTTGCCTCAGTCCACTTTTAAATGAACTTTGACCTAGAAAAGACAACAGCATTTATGGGTCATGTCATCATATGGCTTCTTCTTTGAGTGATAGCACTTTAAACTGGATTTGTGGATGGCACGGTGAACTATGTTCACAGACAGTGATTGTCTGTGTTTCTGAGCCCATGTAGTGATATCCAGTACAGAATCGTGGCTGTTCGCAATGTAGTACTGCCAGAGGGCCAGAAGACCACCAGCATCCAATATTGGTTTTCAGCACAATAACTTGTGCAGAGTTGTCCCCCAATTTTTACTATCTTTTCATGATGTGTATGTACTATAGATGATGGAATATTACAAGTCTTTGCAATTTTAATTTGAGGAACTCTATTCTGAAATTCCTCCACAATTTGTTGATGCCTTTTCTTGCAGATTGCTGAACATTTGCCCATCATTCTTAGAGACTCTGCATCTCGAAGGTGCTCTTTTTATACCAAAAGGACATTACTGTCCTGTTGCCAATTAACTTAATTATTTGCAACATGTTCCTCCAGCTGTTTCTTTTTAGTCCTACTTACTTTTCCAGCCTTTTTTTTGCCCTTGTTACAACTTTTTTGAGATGTGTTACTGCCATCAACTTTAAGATGAGCTAGTATTTTTCATGAAATGGTAAAACGTCTCAATTTCAACATTTGCTGTTATTTCATTCTTTTGTGAACAAAATATTGGTTCATGAGTTTAACAGATCATTACATTGTGTTTTTATATCTTACGCAGCATCCCGACCTTTTTTGGATTTGGGTTTGTAAGATCAACAGCTGCTGCTCAAAGTGCTGCCCAGTATTGAAAGTATGAAATAAAAACAATTGAATTAATGGATTTCAGCAATTAAAACAAATTTAAAACAATTAAAAACACATTACAATTTAAAAACACATAAAAAGAATTTAAGACAATTTATGTAAATCAAAACAAGAAAGCAAGCACAACATTTAATGATCAATCGCTGTGGTTAGTACTGTACAGAAATTCTTATCTTAAAAGTCGAGCTTTATCTGAAAATGCCATTTGGAAAAGGTTATTTTTATGCCTCAGCTGTGGAGGCATTATGTTTTTGGGTTGTCCATCCATCCATGACCAATCTTGTTACCACCACAGGAACTGACTTTTCATCAAACTGTGTGCATAATACCTATTAAGGGTTAGAAGAACTGATTTTTGAGGTCATGTGATCAAGGGTCACAGGGGGTGGCCAGTACTAGTCTCATTACCAACATAGCAGATGATTGGGCTCTTGTATCCTTGCTGATGCTTGATGGGTAGAAGAATTGATGATGTTTTTGAGGTCCGTGTGTCTGTCCATCTGCCCATTATAAAATGCACCACTACTGGAGCTGACTTGTTTGCTGGATCATCACCAGACTTTGTGTAGTTAATACCTATGATGGGTAGAACATCTGATAACATTTGAGATTTTCAGGTTAAAAGTCAAGCTCACAGGGGGTCAGATTTAATGACGAAGCAAAACAGCTGGGTTCTAGGGATTTCATTAAGCAAGATTAGAGGGGGAGCCTGATTTGGAGTTTATCAGATGAGACAGAGGACCAAATTTTATAATTAATTCACTGCTTTACAGGTAGCCAATTTAATGTTGCCACATTATGTAAACCTGAGCATATTTTGCCTGTCAGCCAGAAGTGTAGCATCTTCAGTCAGCTTCATAGTGACTTGCACATTCTAACAATCTGAACTTAACAAATACAGTTTGGTTCATAAGTTTTTGGAGAATGCCTTTTTGTAATTTAGCCTCTGTACAGCACAACAGTGGATTTTAAATCGAACAGCAAACATGGGATTGAAGTGCAGACTTTGGGTTTGACAAAGGAATTGCATTAACTGTTTAGGAATTCAAGCCATTTTTATACATAGTCTGCCATTTTCAGAGGCCCAAAAGTAACTGGCCAGTTAAGTGACATGCAGTTTTGTGTACAGGCTGTTCCCTCTGTATCCCTTGAGAAACTAAGCAGATGAAACATCTGGAGTTGAACTTGTTTGGCGGTAGTTCACCTGGAATCAACTCCAGATATTTTATCTGCTAGCAAGAAGATAAAAAGAGGGACTGTATAAAAATGGCCGTAATTCCTAAAGCTGAAAGTCTGCACTTTAATCACATGTTCACTGTATGTGAATGACCTTCTAAAGCATGAAAAAGCTGGCTTTGACAAAAGACTTTATATGCAAATTTGATTTACACTATATTTATGAGTCAATGTTGAATCTGTATGAGCCAGTTTGTAGTTGCAGCTTTATTGTCAGCTCCATAGAGCCCTATCCCACAGCACCTCTTTCTCTTTGAAGGAGGCTGTTGCAACATTTCACAAAAAAACAGTACTTAAAGGTATTCTAAACAAGAAAGGGTATTTGTAGTATTTTTTATATTATAAAAAAATGTGATTCTTGCATCTTATTCTTCATAAAACATGTATAAAACTGATGTTTGTTAAAAGTTTGAAGTGTGTATACCAGTGTTTACAAGCAGGGGACATTTTTCTTCTTTTCCCCTCCTAATTTTGCTGATTCTCAGAGACTAGAATATCTTTGGGAGGACTGTGTGTATTGTTTTTGGTCAAGTTTAATTTTCTAATATAAGATGATGATGAGGATAATTAATGTGGTGATGGTGCACATCCTCACCTGGTACATAATCTTCTGCTGATAATCCCTTTTTGATGGGGATAGCTCTACAAGGAGCAACTCAACACTCGCATCGTCCTGGTGGCCATGGAAACCTGGTCTTCTGAAAACAGGGTAGCTGTTGGTGATGACGCCTTGCTCACCCTGCGTGACTTCATGAAGTACAGGAAAGAGAGCATCAAGGAGCGTGTTGATGCTGTGCACCTCTTCTCGTGAGTCTTTATTTTCTCCTGCTCCTTCCCAACCTTACTCTTCTCTCCTAACTGTCTCCTTGTCTTTACTACAGTGGGAGGACGTTCATGAGTGGTCGCAGTGAGGCAGCCTACATTGGGGGCATCTGCTCAGTGACCCGGGGTGGAGGTGTCAATGAGGTGATACTTAGATTGTGAAAATTTGAGACTGTCTGCTAAAACTTCTAAAATGTATATTTGTATAAGTAATTGTTCCATTTCCTGTAGTGTTTGTTTTCCTCATTGTTTGTGTTTTTCAGTATGGCAATGTAGGTCCCATGGCCATCACATTGTCTCAGACTCTTGGGCAGAATATTGGAATGCTGAGGAACAAGGAGCGAATAGCTGCTGGTAAAGGTCTTTGTAGAGATTAGCTGAAACCTTTCACAAGAAGTGTGTGTGTGTTTTTACCAAAGCAAGTGGGCAAGGGGCCTTCCATTCGATTCATTACTTGGTTACTCACCCCTAACTGATGCTGTGAGAAGTATCTCATTTCTTAAACAACTGTGTTGGAAGACATCTCCTGTGGTTGTGGAAAAGATTATGTTACTCCAAATTTTTGGCCTGCATCAAGCAAAAAACAACTAAAACAATTGCTGAAACTACTAAAATTTGGTTAGTAACTATCCAGTGCATTATTAAAACCTGGAATGGTATAGTGGCAAACCATCATCTTCAAGGAAGAAATATGGTCAGGAAAAAAATCTTGAATGATTGTGATCAATTGAATTGTAAAAAAAATCAATAGTAGAACTCAATGGCTATGTTTAATTGTACAAGTAAGAACATTTCTGCACATACAATGTGAAGAGAACTCAAAGGATTGGAAATAAACAGCTGTGTAGCTTTAGGAAAACTACTTATTAGTGAGGATAATTGGAAAAATGGCTTCAATTTGCTAGAGACCATAAAGCTAGGGCTCGAAGTGATGCACCCATCATCACCCTTCAACAGTGGCTGGGGATTCTGGTGTTGCTTTAGTTGGTCAGGTCTAGGTTCAGCAACATTATTTGCCCAAAGAATGAGGGTGGCTGACTACCTATTTTTCAATTTATTTTTATTTATATAGTGACAGTTCACAACAAAAGTTGCCTCAAGGCACTTTACACTGTAATTTAAAGACCTGACAGTATTCGAGAGAAAACCCCAACAATCAGACCTTTCCCTATGAGCAAGCCATTGGAGACTGTGGGAAGGAAGAACTCCCTTTTAACAGGAAGAGACCTCCAGCAGAAACAGGCTCAGGGAGGGGCAATCATTGGTCACCGGTTGGGATGAGGGGACAGAGAAGACAGAAAGGAGAGCAAAGAGAGGGCCAGACTATGGGAGAGAAAAGACAGCATTTAATGACATGCAGCAGTCACAAATAAATGCACTGGGGAATGAAAAGAGGTAGGTGGAGAAGAAATGCCCAGCATATCAGAAGAAGCCCCCCAGTTGCCTTAATCTATTACAGCATAACCAAGCCCTAACTATAAACTTTATCAAAAAGGAATGTTTTAAGCATAATCTTAAATGTAGAGAGGGTGTCTGCTCCCGAATACAAACTGGGAGCTGGTTCCACAGGAGACTACCAGAATCTACTGAATGACAAAGGTTTTCCATCAGTGGCTCTTTTCTTTCCTGTTAGCATGGGCATATTTCAAGATGACAATGACTGTATTCATTGGGCTCAGATTTCAAAAGACCAGTTCAGGGAGCATGACTCTACTGAAACTCTTTGGGATGTGCTGGAGAAGATTTTACTTAGACTTTATGTAGAATACAACTCTGGGTGGAAGTAAATGTTGTAACATTGCATAAGCACTTTGAAATGATGCCATGACAAATGTGCACTGTCATCAAAGCTATAGGCAGTCCAAGGAAATAGTAGAGTTTGTGATTTTTTTTTTTTGTTTTTTGGTCAGGCAGTATATATGCTGTGGATATTCAATTTGAACTTGGGTCAAACGCTCAGGCTTCACACTGCTTTAGATACTCTGACTGTTCAAACGAATAAAGAGAGAATACACTTAATAAAGTTGTTTCAAATGGAAAAACTGAGCTGTTGCCACAAGGCACAGCGTAAACGAGGACTATTTTGAACTGTGAACCATGTAAAGCTACACTAGTAGAGTCTTATAAAGAAAATATGTAGCTGGGTGTGAGGTGTACTTTCAGTTAAAAAACTTTCACTAAACTCACCAATTGTAAATTAATAAACTGTGCTTATTTAATTTGACCACTGAGCTAATTTTAGTAGATTTGTTTTTCTTTTGCATAAAACCTGACCTCAGGTTTGTGTTTGTCCAGGTGACTGCAGGTGTCCAGATCTGTGGCTGGGTTGTATCATGGAGGATACAGGGTAACAATAAATGTATCTTTCTGTATATTTAGTATAAATTCTCAAGTAAAACAGATGTTTGATTTGTAAAAAATGACTCAATAAAACATCATTTTATTCTTATTTTGTGATTATTTTCCCAAATGTTCCTCGAAAATGCCACCTCTACTCATTTTTTAGAATAAGTTTTGAAGGTTTACAGGAGTATTCCAAATTTTTCATCCAAAAATAATATTGACTATTTTCTGTCTCTTCTTTTCTGTATCCATCAGTTACTACCTACCTAGGAAGTTCTCTCGCTGCAGTATAGATGAATACCTGCGTTTCCTACAGCAGGGAGGAGGCAGCTGCCTCTTCAACAAGCCCACAAAGGTGAGAGACTGTCCATTATTATAAAAGAGGCTCTTCAGGTTAAAATTAATCACTTGTCTGGACATAGAAAACTAAGAAAGACTCTCATTTCTCAAAAGAGGCTGAATAGACTCACACTGAGGCTTTGACAAACATCTTTAATTTGTTTTTCTTGTCTCAGTTTGGAAAACAAAGCAAAAAGCATTTAAAATAATATATAAGTGATGCTATTTAAATGCCAGGATTATACATTACATATGTTTACCTTGTAGCTTTTAGACCCCTCAGAGTGTGGCAATGGATATGTGGAGCTTGGAGAGGAATGTGACTGTGGATCACTTGTGGTGAGCACATTCAAATAAACTAATGCTTTACATCAGTTGTTTGACAATAGTTAAACTATAAACAGCCCTGTCCTCATACTGTGTTAGATTTAAAGTGTAGTCATTTATGCGAGTTCGGGATCTCAGGGCCCTAAAGCAAAACCCTCTCTCACCTGCAGGAGTGTGCTCAGAGAGGGGCCAACTGTTGTAAGAAGTGCACTCTTACCCACAATGCCATGTGCAGCAATGGGCTCTGCTGCAGGGACTGCAAGGTAAGCTGCTTTACTACATCACACCATAATAATGTTACCCACCATCAAGGTCTCTAATCAAGGTACTAATACCTCAGCTGAGAAGAGTTTCTGAGCATGTGAGGTTTAATGGAGAGATTACAACGATGAAAAAGGATATAACATTGATGTGCTTCATGCCTTGGTATAGTTGCAGGTGATAATGTTTTAGACTGTATTCATTAGCATAAGGGTTCACTGGCATATAACTGGATGGATGTTACTCTTGTCTCACACTTTCTGTTCTCCTTTGTGGCTTTTGCAGTATGAGATGAGAGGGGTAACATGCCGCAATGCTGTGAATGACTGTGACATTCCTGAGACCTGCACAGGAGACTCAAGCCAGGTCTCAAAAAAAACACAGCATATCTGTGCATTTGTGAAAGAAACTGAAAACTCAGAAGACCTAAAGTGAATCTGGACAGACTGATTGATTTTATTCTTTCTTTTGCAGTGTCCTCATAATGTCCACAAACTGGATGGCTACATGTGTGAAGCTGGCCAGGTAAAGTTACATTTCTAACTTCTTCTCCTGTTACATTCAGAATGTCTTCTCTGCATCATCATTTCTGTTAATTTCCCAACCAGGGACGCTGTTATGGAGGTCGCTGTAAGACCAGAGATGGCCAGTGCAGGACTCTGTGGGGCTTCAGTAGGTTTGGATTAGATATTAAGCTTTATTTTGTGATTTTTCACTGCCCTCTAATGGCTGTGTATAGCCATGCTTTCTTTAGTCACCTTTTGTGAAGCTTTATATCTTTTTAATAAAGTTTATGGAACATTACAAGCAGGATCCTTTTTATTAAAGGCTTTGAACAAGTAAAAGAATTTTTCCTCTCAGACTCAGCTGACAGATTTTGCTATGAAAAGCTGAACTCTGAGGGCACAGAGAAAGGAAACTGTGGTCCTGACTCCAGTGGCCAGGGATGGGTGCAGTGCAACAAACAGTGAGTGAATGTTTTGTCCTCCAAATAACTTTTTGGATAATAAACTAAAGTATCTTGAATGATTTTAAGCTTTTATTGTTATGTCTTCTCTTGTTTTGCTGCTTCAGAGACGTTCTGTGTGGTTTGCTGCTTTGCACCAATCTGACAGACAGGCCGAGATTTGGCGAACTGCAGGGAAAGGTTACCAGCCTGACCATCCACCATCAGAACAGATACCTGGACTGCAGGTGAAGCAGCTTTTCTTGGGTAGCTTGATGATGTTGATCAGGGTTATGGAATATAGACGATTATTTTGAACACATTTAGAATCTCTGCGTGAAAAGATGTCATTTGTAGACAAATGCAATCTGAAAATGAGGAGTCTAAGCAGTCGAAAAATCACACATGTGGAACTATGATTAAGTATGCATGATTTATTATGACTGTCTGACCCACAGGGGTGGTCATGCAGTGCTAGATGATGGCTCAGATCTCGGCTATGTGGAAGATGGGACTCCATGTGGGCCAAACATGATGTGTTTAGAGCGCCGCTGCCTCCCTGTCACCACCTTCAACCTCAGCACCTGCCCAGGCTCCTCATTCTCCCGCATCTGCTCCCACCACGGGGTGAGTCCATAACCACCATCTGTCCTACCTTTATCATTGTTTTTGTGGGGCTTTAGGTAGCTTTGGAAGTTGTAAATGAGATTGCTCACACATTGATTGCATTCCTCCATTATGTTCTAGATCTGCAGTAACGAGGTGAAGTGTATCTGTGATCCAGACTACACCGGGAAGGACTGCAGTGTGTTCGACCCGATCCCGACCCCCACCCCTCCAGATGGCCCAGAGAAGTACAGAGGTAACCACACCAAGCAGTTTATTCCTTTCATCAGACAGCCACTGTCCTGTCAGTTCATCTAAAGTAACTTCTAAATACACTGCTCAAAAAATTAAAGTTTAGCATCAAGTCAGTTAAGCTTCTGGGATATTGATCTGGTCAGTGAGATAGCAGAGGGGGTTGAGCACTGCCAGAGCCCTACAAAATGACCTCAAGCAGGCCACTGGTGTGAATGTTTTTGACCAAAAAATCAGAAACAGATTTCATAAGCGTTGCCTGAGGCCCTGAGATTCTCTAGTGGACCCTGTGCTCGCTGCCCGGTACTGTGGAGCTCGATTGCAATTTGCCATAGGATACCAGAATTGGCAGGTCCGCCACTGACACCCTGTACTTTTTACAGATGGGCTCAGGTGCCCCTTGAGCACATGTGACAGATGTAAAAGGGTTTGGAGAAGCCATAGAGAATGTTAATGCTGCCTGTAAGATTGTTCAGCATGGCCAGTTTGGTGGTGGGTCAGTGATGGTCTGGGTATGCATATCCATGGAGGAATGCACAGACCTTAACAGGCTAGACAATGGTACCCTGGCTGCCATTGGGTATCAGGATGAAATCCTTAGACACATTGTCAGACCTTACACTGGTGAAGTGAATCCTGCATTCCTCCTGGTGCAAGACAATGTGGCGAGAGTATGCAGGCAGCTCATGGAGGATGAAGGAATTGATAACATTGACTGGCCCCCACACGTCCCTGACCAAAATCCAATAAAACATTTCTGGGACATTATGTTTTGGTCCATCCGACACTGCTAGGTTGCACCTCAGACTGTCCAGGAGCTCACTGATGCCCTGGTCCAGATCTGGGAGGCAATCCCCCAGGACACCATCCGTCATCTCTTTGGGAGCATGACCCAACATTGTCAGGCATGCATACAAGCATGTGGGGGCCATACCAAATTCTGAGTATCATTTTGAGTTACTGCAGTGAAATTTTGGCAAAATGGACAAGCCTGCTGCATAATTTTTCACTTTTTTATACATATATATATATATATATATATATATACACACACACACACACACACACACACACATATATATATATAGATACACACACACACACACACACATATGTATATATATACTTTAAGTTTACAAATATATTAACATAAAATATAGTTTATTTATTACTTGTAGGCTGTACAGAAAATATGAGACAAGAGCATGTATTTTACATCTGTATAGCTTTGACTGGGATTAATTTGTGTTTCTTTTTATTGTACTTGCATATCCTAAGTAGAATAAGTTAGTATCTTAAGTTAGTATGTGAACTAAAATGTTTTTTAAAAAATCCTCTATATCCATACCTACACTCTGACCCCATTTTTTTACATAAAACTAATATAAATGGTGCAGAACATGGTGGCTGCATGAAACCAACTTTAAGTTTGAGGTGAGTTTTATGCAGCATCTGGTCATTTGGTTGTATTCTGAGTCTATAAAATCAAACTGACATAAAAATTAAAAATGGTAACCACAGAAAGTGTCAATTATTGGTTCTTAGCACTCTTACATGGTGTTTTTTTAATTTTAGTTTTCTTTTACTGGCTTACTCCTTCATTCCCACAGGTCCCAGTGGTACCAATATCATAATAGGTTCGGTTGCTGGGGCTATTCTGCTGGCAGCGATAGTCCTGGGGGGAACTGGCTGGGGATTTAAGTAAGAACTCTGGCATGCCTCCACCTGTGTGCGCCTTCTGTGTCCCTCTGTCAGCTAACACACATGCCTGCCTGCAGCTCGCTGCTGAACACGCGTCTGCTTGCTATTTGATCCAATCTCACAACAAGAGACTATATCAGTTTAATCTTAAAGCTGACGGATGTCCAGTAGATGGTTCACCATCTGCGGGTGTGTTGAGAAGGCTGGCATGATTGAAAGCGCTTACTAAACCCTTTTTTCATGTGAGCTCTTTGATAAAACTTTTGCCTTGGCATGAGATGATGCTCAGCTGTGTCAACAATTGACCGCAATGATAATTATTCAAGTTTTATTTAAGGAAAAATAACAAATTAGGTTTGGGAATGTTGGTTGGAAATGAAAAGCCATTTGAGGAAATCACCATGAGGGGAAATAAATACCTAATCAGCCACTCATATGGCAGCAGATCACTTTATGTTAGCATGTAGACATAGTCAAGATGACATGCTGAAGTTCAAACAGAATGGGAAAGAAAGGTAATTTAGTTGACTTTGAATGTAGCACACTTGTTTGTGCCAGACAGGCTGATGTGAGTATTTCAGAAACTACTGATCTGCTAGGATTTTCCTGCACAACCATTTCTAGTGCTTACAGAGAATGGCCGGAAAAAGAGAGTATCCACTCATTACAACCAATGTATGAAGGAAAGCATCTCTGAACACAAAACACCTTGTAGACCTTGTAGCAGATGGTTTGCTACAGCAGAAGACCACACTGGGTGCAACTCCTGTCAGCTAAGAACAGGAAACTGATGCTACAGTTCGCAAGGACTCACCAAAACTGGGCAAGAGAAGAGTGGAAAAATGTTGCCTGGTCAGATGTGTCTCAATTTCTGCTGCAATGTTCAGATAGTAGGGTCATAATTTGGCATAAACAATATGAAAGCATCGATCCATTCTGCCACGTGTCAGCAGTTCAGGCTGGTGTTGGTGATGTAATGGTGTGGGGAATTTATTCTTGGTACACTCTCGGTTTCTTAGTACCATCTGAGTATTGTTTAAACACCACAGCCAGTTTAAGCATTGTTGCTGTCCATATTCATCATTCTATGACCACAGTGTGTCCATCTCTTGATATCTGTTTCCAGCAGGATAATGCACCATTTCACAATTTCTTGAACATGACAATGAGTTCAGTGTACTCAGATGACCTCCACAGTTACCAGATCCAGGGATACTATAATGTCATTATGAACCAAAATCTCTGAGGAATTTTTCCAGCACCTTCTTGAATCTGTGCCACAAAGAATTAAGACATTTCTGAAGGCATAAGAGGTTCCAACACAGTACTCGCAAGGTGCAACTATTGAAGTGGCCCCCAGAGACAACTGTTGTTTTTGTGTTCAAAACAATTTGAGTTTATGAGGCTAATTGCCTAGTTACAGTTTACATGTTTTATTCATGTTTGACTGACAAATACATGAGATGACATTTACCCTATTTTTTATATTAAAAACTACAACCAAATGGATAGAAAATTTATAAGTTTATATGCAGCTGAAATGAATAAAGCTTTTAGCTGTGGCTTTATTATTTCTAACCCTTAATAGGGTTAGAAGTAATAAGCTTTATTTTCAGCCTTGTGCAGACAGCTGTAAAATCTCAAGCCCCACAGAACTAAGCGACTCAGAGAGTTTGTATACCATGTTTCTCATGAAGGGAAACGCCACCAATTTTGCACCTCAAGGTGTTTCATAGGTTTTTGGAAGTACAACATTTCGATGTGCAAAAATTTATAAAGGCTTTTGTGACTTCAATGGGAGCTGTGGGAAGTTTATCTTGATGGTATGAGTCAATTTTGTGGGTGAAGAGTAAAAGTTGGCAAATAAGACTGAAAGAATTTTTTATTATTAGACATCTTCAGCCATCTTCTCATCTCTGTGTGAAACTAGTAGCTCAAGCGTGCATTAGCATCACTACTTTTATTATGACTTAAAGTTCTGCTAAAAAAAATCCCCCAAATATGGGATAAATAAGGTATTTCTTGTTATTATTATATTATTATTATTATTCTTATGAACAATGTTAGGTGCAACATTGAATTGGTGGAAGTCTCTCAGAAGATTTCTCTGGCATAAAGATGCAAATTTCCAACAGATTGGAATCACAAAAAGAAAGAAAAAAATTAATAGGCAGCACTTCTCTCCTGGTTTGCTCTGCATGACTAGTTCTGATTCCAGGTCTTCTTTCTGCAGTTTGCTTTATTTTCACACTACCGTGCCACTTTGCCCCATGCTAGCTTTGCCATGGCATGCCTGCAGCATGCTGAAGAACAAATGTGCTTGTCTTCAACTGTAATCTTTTGCCGTCATGTCATAACTAGCTTGTACCATATCTACCTGGATGGATTTTGCACTGATAGTTTTCTTGGTAGTGGAGCTTAGTTTGGTGATCGCAAAATAATTCAAATGCCTGCTTTTCTGCATTGCATGTTTTTCTTACACTGCTGCTTCTTGAACACATGTAACAAAAGTTAATAATAATACAGTTGTGCATTTTTTTGTATTTCATCTTTTTCCTACATTGCATCCAAACCAGAAACATCCGAAAAGGAAGGTATGATCCCACCTTTCAGTCCTGATACTAAGGCCTATAAATCACCTGTCTGAAATAACTGTTTGTCAATGTAATGCCATCTGTTTTGTCAAAGTCATCTGATTTTTTTCTCTAAGGATTCTCACTTGTATCTGTCATATCCCTCTTTAATCTTATTTTTTTCCTTATATTCATAATTTATATTTTTTGAATAATGTGTATTTGTGTATGAACAATAGCATGAAAGAATTCCACATATGACAGCATTTATATAGCCTGCACTTTTTTGTAATTCTCATCCATAACCAAAACCACACTATATTGACAAAATTATTGGGCCACCTAACACTTTACACTTACAGGAGTACCCTTTGCAGCTGTAACAGCTTCCGCTCTTCTGGGAAGGTTTTCTACAAGATTTTGGAGTGTGTCTATGAGAATCTTTGTCCATTCATCCACAGGAGCATTTGTGAGGTTAGACACCAATTTTGGATGAAAGGGGCCGCTCACAATCGCTGTTCTAGTGCCCAGATGTGTTGGATGGGGCTGAAGTCAGAGCTCTGCGCAGGTCAAGTTCTTCCACACCAAACTCATCCAACCATCCAGCCATGCTTTATGCACTGGGCACAGTCATGCTAGAACAGAAAAGGGCCTTTCCCAAACTTTTCCCACAAAACTGGAAGCATAGAATTGTCCAAAATGTCTTGGTAAGCTGAAGCATTAAGATTTTCCTTCACTGAAACTAAGGGGCCCAAGGCATCCTCATGAAAACCACCCCATAGCATCATCCCTTCTCTACCAGACTTTACAGGTGGTACAGTGCAGTCAGGCATGTAAGGTTCTCCTTGCTTTTGTCAAATCAGACTCA
>VUQH01024229.1:0-11743 GCA_015106775.1 Etroplus canarensis
ACAGGAAGCAGAGCTGGAGGTGGCAGAATTGAAGATGTTGAGATTTTCTCTGGGAGTGACCAGGATGGACAGGATCAGGAATGAGTACATCAGAGGGACAGCTCAGGTTGAGACAATAAAGTCAGAGAGGCAAGGCTGAGATGGTTTGGACATGTTCAGAGGAGGGATAGTGGATATATTGGACAAAGGATGTTGAGGATGGAGCTGCCAGGCAGGAGGAGAAGAGGAAGACCACAGAGAAGATTCATGGATGTAGTAAAGGAGGACATGCAGCGGGTTGGTGTGAGGGAAGAGGATGCAAGGAAAAAGGTGAGATGGAGGCAGATGATCCGCTGTGGCGACCCCTTACGGGAGCAGCCTAAAGAAGAAGAAGAAGGTAAAAGAATATAAGCTGCAAATGCATCTATCGGATCCCTTCCAAGATTATGACATGCAAATAACCCTTAAAAACAGATCACCTGAAACACCATTTAGAATTCCTTGTTACCCTGAGACGAAAAGCGCCATTTTATCCACCTGCTGCGTGGACCTAGTCCAGTAGTCCAATCTAACTACACCGTCACACCATATCACTGCTTCAAACCACTTGCACTCAAGTAGACTAAAAGGACAAAAACTATTGGGAAATGCCTGTGATTCATTAAATTCAGGTGTTTAATAGAGTCTACAGGTGTATAAAGTCAAGTTCCTAGCCACACAGTCTGCCTTTACAAACATCTGTGAAAGAATTGGTCATTCTAAAGAGCTCACTACATTCCAGCATGGTGATGTAAATTTCTTTCCTCCTAGATGTTCCATGGTCAACTGTAGGTAGTATTATTGTAAAGTGGAAGCATTTAGGAACCATAGAAACTAAGCCACAAAGTCACAAACCACGTAAAGTTACAAAGCGGGGTCACCAAGTGCTGAAGTGCATATTGTGTAAAAGTTATCAGGCCGCTGGAACAATGGATTCCCAGTTATCCATCTGGGAGTCTGATGGACAAGTCTGGTTGAGAACGTTGCCCGCCTGACTGCATTGTCCCAACTGTAAAGTTTGGCAGAGCTTTGCTTTGGGGTTGTTTTCCTGGAGTTGGCCTTGGCCCCTTAATTCCGGTGAAGGAAAATCTTTGAACACTTTGAACAATTCTGTGTTTCCAACTTTGTGGGAAAAGTTTAGGGAAGGCCTGTTTCTGTTCCAGCATGACTGTGCCCTAGTGCGCAAAGCAAGATCCACAAAGGCATGGTTGAATGGGTTTGGTGTGAAAGAACTTGACTGGCGCACACAGAGCCCTGATCTCAACCTCATCCAGCACCTTTGGGATGAACTAGGATGAAAATTGCGAGCCAGGTCCAATATCAGTGTCTGGCTGAATGGGGAAAAAATTCCCGCAGACACATTCCAAAATCTTATAGAAAACCTTCCTAGAAGCATGGAAGCCATTGCAGCTGTAAAGGGGCGACCAACTCTATGATAATTCCAATGGATTTAGAATGGGATGTCATAAAAACTGCTATATGCATAATGTGCAGGTGGCCTAATACTTTTGTCAGTGTGGTGTACTTCCATAATCTGATAACCTGGTGCAACTCTGATTACTGATGATACTGTGCTGTTGAGCATTTATCAGAGCTACTACAGCTTGTAGTTTATATATGAATGTATAAATAAAGTTCTACGCCTCAGTAGTCTTTTTGTTCAGATTTTGGTGCCTAGATAACTGCTACCTAGCTTTTATTTTAATCTTTCTCCTCAGAAGTCAGTTCTATAACTCTCCTTGACAGATCCCAAGGAAGAGCTTCAGCACACCTTCTTACAGTAACCAAATCCAATGAATAGTTAAGTTGGGTTGCCCAATAGAAATGTACAGTTGGTTTTAAAATGTAGTTGAGCATTATGTTCCTGCATTAGGCAATACTGAGTACACATTGCTGTATCTTCGTGCAGCTTTATGACCTTTAACCATGTCTGTTATGGCTGATTCATTTGTGATTAACTATCCTTTGATTCATGTATTTGGCTAAAGCTTTGTAACATTATGTGTTACCACTCCTGTCTCCACCTGCAGATATTTAGTCTACCCACTCCAGTGTTTTCTCTCTCTGTCACTTCTGTTGTCCCCCACTATTTAAAGTCAGGCAACAAACCCAGCATGCTGTCATTGGGTTGTGACACATGCAGAGTAGAAAGAATGCTGGCAAATGGCTACAATTGGCCTCCTACAACCTCAAGTGCATGAGTAAAGACCCCATTTTGTCTTCCATCTTAGTGGAAAAAGATATCAAATGCATGTGTAACTTGAAACTTCAACTGGAAGAAAAAAAATCCTCATTTACCACCTACACAGGTGCCATCAACAGCTCATTCAGAGGCTGCAATTTTTATTTTAGTATTTTTCATACTAAAATATAGAGGACGGTGTGTATTGCTGCTAATAGTGCCCAGTTAAATTAGAAAACAACTCATTACTTATAAGCAAAAATGAGATTGTGTTATACTATAACAACTTTCTAATTTTTAGTTTTTACCCAGAAAAGGAGGGTGTTTTGAGGAAAAGGAGTCAAAATTGTAATAATTTAAATAAGCCTCTGCAGGCAGCAGAGTGGTAGAAATCCAGAACTAAGTATTCAGTGAGGAAGGGTTTAAAACTATGATCCACACTGATAATGCCACATCTTAACCTATTGAGCTATCCAGCCAACACACCCACAAGTTATATAGTAAAGCATTATACTGCTGACATGGGAAGGGCACAGGAATGATTGCTATGCACTTTGACTTACAGTATATGTATATCACTATAGTCCTAAACAGTGTGTGATTGTCTGATCCCAACCATTTCACAACCAAATTTGTCAGATAAGCCATGACTGCATTAAACAAGATGTGAAACAAGATGAAAATTTGCTGTTTAACTCCAACTTTCTGTGGTTTTGGCTATGGGACACAGTTCATTCACAGCATTAAAAATATAAAGGTGCATCTCAATAAAATAGAATATCATCAAAAAGTTTATTTCAGAAATTCAATTCAAAAAGTCAAACTCATATATTATATATAGATTCATTACACACAATGGTATGTTTTAAGTGTTCAATTCTCTTATTTTTGATGATTATGGCTTACAGCTAATGAAAACACAAAACTCAGTATCTCAGATAATTAAAATATTACATAAGACCAGTGAAAAAGGATTTTAAAATCAGAAATATTATCCTACTGAAAAATAAGTTCATGTACGCATTCAATATTTGTTTGGGAATTACAAAAATAAATGAACTTTTTGATGATATTCTAATTTATTGAGATGCACCTGTAGTTATTTATATTAAAATGCTTCTTGTTTTATGCAAGTTATTTGGTATGTTTTGCAAAAAAAGAAAAGATTTTATTCAAGGAGTTGGACAAGTTACTCTTGAGCTAAAATCATGCAGTTCTTCTGATTACAAGATAATGGAGAACAGTTTAATAAAGTTCTTAGCAGGCAAACAAATGTGCTTCTCTGTCTGTGGCAAAGCTGTAGTATGAAGTGTTATATGAACCTCACTAAATCCAATTTAAACTTTTTAAAAAGTAGGACGGCCTGGTAATTGCAAAATTTTCTCTATTATGATTGTGGCCTACTCCCAATTTCCCTTTACTTTTATGCGTGATCATCAGTCTAGCAGACTCGGGCCCTTCAGTGGTTGGGGTGGCAATATCCGTAAAGGCTAATTTAACAGTATTATGAGGACAACAACATGATATAAAGTAATTGGTCTGCGTGTGACTTATCTGGAGCAAAGGTTTACATAATACATAATATATTACATAATATGTATATATGGGTAAACATTAAAGGATCACAATGGTTGTTCTTTTTTTAGAGATGGCCTGCATGCCTCTCCTTCACCTGGGGCCTAATTTAACAAACAGACTTGTGATGAATTTTGAAAGGTAAAGGAGAGTGTTTTTAGAGACTGGGATGACCTTTTCACACAGATACAAAACAGTTTTTTCTTCTGGTATGGAGGCATTCCTAAGTAAACCCTTGTTTACCCTGGTATTGTATAAGGCAAAATAGCAAATCAGATGCTGTTGATTTTCAGATTTTAGAGTCTGGATGAGCAGGTGGTTTTTTGTACCTGACTTTTTTTATGAATCAAATATAAGCACACCATTTGGAATTATCTAAAAACTAAGTTCAAGAGGCTATGGTGTTATAGAGATTAATATGTGGTTTTCAGTGCTGCATTCCTTTTACTGGAGTAGCAGCTATGAACCTGCTGCAGTCATTGGATGCCTTAACAAAGAGCAAGACATGGGACTGGACTTCTTAATTGAAAATGTGCACCTCATCTCTCCAAAGAGCAATCAAAGCTAATGAGTTTAGAATGCTTAGGAAAGCAGATTCTGGGCAAACACAAGCTCTAGGCAGAAATTTAAAAAAAATATTTGGATAGTACATATATTGAATTTCACAATAAAAACAAAATAAAATATAAGTTTTATCACAAGATGTCTGTGGGTACTGAAACTATTTTGGTCATTATAGTGTAGCTGAAATCCTCACAAGTAGAAACATTGTTTACCTGCATCATTCTTTCCATTTCTCCATCTAAGTAAATTCAAGAGAAACCACATTCAGAATTCAGAACACTTCATGACATGATACTCAATAACTGAACTTGTAATAGTAATTATAATGGGTATGTTTCATAGTTTTCAAATAGATGCTAAAAGTAACATTAACTAAATCTGCTGGTGTAATTTATGGTCCCATGGTGTTTTTGTTAACAATCCAAGGCACATTAAAAATGCATTAGAGATCACACTCTTTGAAACCATCCTTATTTAAAATGATGCAAGATTATCTGGAAAGCCAACAGATACACTTCTTTGAAGTCTTCACTCAAAAATATTTTATTCAAGGTAGCCTACAAAACAGAAAATACTTAATGCAATTCCCACAAAGCACACATATTAACACTTTATTTTTAATGGACAGTTGCTTAATGTTGGAAATTATTTTGGCCCCTTCAGATCCTAGCAGTATGCATGAAAACAGTAGCGGCTTATAAATATCTTTTTGCTTCTATTTCTGAGAATACAGAAATCCAGCATGGACTCTTGGGGCCATTTGATGGAGGTGCTATTGTTTACATTGGGGGGTCAAATAAAGTCCTGGGAGCTCTAAATTCTTGAACGCAGTAAAAATTTAACAGTGGTAACATAAATCCTAGCAGAGTCATGTGGGAGAAGCAGTGCTTTGTAAAATACTAGAACACCATTAATACAAAGATATTGTATTGCACTCAATGTACAGCTGGTATCTTTGAGATCACAGGCAGAAGTGACAAAAAGAACTTGTGTTGTTTGACTAATATGTTTCTGAACAATGAGATAATCTTTTCCATTTAGTTCCATTGCTGCAGTTGTATAAAGTCAAGCACCCAGGCTGCCTTTACAAACATTTGTGAAAGGAGGTTCTGAAGAGCTCACCGAGTTCCAGCATAGTACAGGTATTTGAGCAAGCTACCATAATAGGGGGCACCTTTGCAGCAAGTCAGTTCATGAAATTTCTTCCCTCCTAGTTATTCCACAATCAACTGTATGTGGTATTATTGTAAAGTGGAAGCGTTTAGGGAATCACAGTGGCTCAGACCACATAAAGTTACAGACTGAGTGCTCAGGTGCATTGTGTGTAAAAGTCACCAATGCTCTGCTGATTCTGTAACTGCAGAGTTTCAAACCTCTTCTGGCATTAAAATCAGCACAAAAGCTGTGCACTGTGAGCTTCATAGAAGCTGCATGGCAGCCGTACATCACCAAGCACAATGCCAAGTGTCAGATGGTGTGGTGTAAAGCACCCCACTGGGTTCTGGAGCAGTGGAAACATGTTCTGTGTAGTGACAAATCACGCTTCTCGAGTCTGCCTTTGAAGAACTTTACTCACCTGACTCCACTGTGCCAACTGTAATCCTACAGGGTTGTTTTTCTAGGGTTGGTCTGGGCCTCTTAGTTCCAGTGAAGGGAAATCTTAATACTATGGTTTGGACTTTGTGAGCTCTGATTGAACATAAGCTTATGAGTCAGGCCCTCCTGTCCAACATTTGTGTTTGGTGTGAAATCGTAATGAGAAGGTGGCCCAATACTTTTGTTCACATACTGCAGGTACAATCAGCTGACTGTAACAGAACCTGCTTTTTTGCCTTTGGTTGCTGCCTGGATACAGAACCTAACACATCAAACTGCAGACAGGAAGGAGCAGGAGTGACTTAAAACTTTTTGTGGAAATAATAGTTCTACGAAAATGGAAAAATATTCAAAGGATACCGTAAACGTAAGTTGTCACGCAAAAACAGACAAATTCCTAAAGTTTTTAGCACTTTTATTGGGATAAAACAAAGAAAAAGTTCAGAAATATTGCAGTTCATAGTCCTTACAACTCACCTATGAACCTTTCAGGTGAGTGGTCCGCCTTTAGGCCAATGGGTTTGGAAAGATGAATCCCAAACAGTGGAGTGTATAAGGTGAGGGAAGCAGGAAGTACAGCCATACAGCAGGAGAGACTTCATAAAATAATTATTTTTTCTTCATTTCCAGCTCTTACACAACAGAGGAAGGTGTCTGGAGGACGAGAAGTCAAACCAATAAGAACTTCAGCGGGCTTCAGCTGTGAGCACAGTGGTAAGTATCTGTTCATATACCTCCACAGCTGTGTTTATTGTGACCTAAGAGTCTAGACTTATAATCATCTATATTTTATTTATTTATTTATTAGTTTGTTTGTTATTTTTAATTTATTTTTATTTATTTATTTGGTAATTCAAGGTGTGTTTGAGACTAACCTGCACATGTTCACCACCGCTATCTCCTCAGGTTGGCTGGGATATTTAAAGTGACCCACAGGGGGCACCAAAGCATTAGGAGCAACCTGAGCCCCGCTCATCTGAATGCGTACAGGGCCTCAGTGTTGAAGAGGCAAGGGGACTGGGTCACAGTTGAAGATGTTATACGCAAGTGTCAGCATGATAGTGAATGATACCGTGCAGAACTCAGCAACAGGATTTTTTTTGTAATTCTTTGCTCCATCCATGATGAACACAAACATATTTTGAGACTTTTCCTGACTTATCTCAGCGTGCCTACCCCTTTGTTTGTAGACTTAACTTAGTCTTCATAAAATTCCTTGCCAAATTGCTTCCTTCAGCAATGTAAAACCAGTTTTATGTCTCTAGATGACAGTTTGTGATGATGCTGTCTGTGTTGTAGAGGCGGCTGTCGGTTTGCTACAGGAGAATTATTTGCTTCCTATTCCCCGTCACTTTCTGAATTTGTTGAAGTAAGGAACTGCATAACACGACGTCACAGATACAAACCCTTTTCTTTTGTAGGGATACTGTATGAAAAAGATCCCACAGTCCTTTTCCCTTGTGTGTGTGCAGAAGTGAAGAGCTTGATGAGGTCCTGATCACCCTTCTTCTTTACCTGTCGTGTTTCTTCGAACACAAGTCTCTCGAGAACAAACTTACTCCTTTAGTAATGTAAGTAGATTACAAGCTGATGACTGTTGCTTTTCACGTAATACTGTGGCATTTTTATTACATTTATCTACATTATACAATACAGTTATAAATTTTCTCCCTTGGGATTAATAAAGTATTCTGATTCTGCTGCTGATTATATGGACAAAGGTATTGGGCCACCTACATATTACACCTACATGAGATTTTATGACATCCCATTCTAAATCCATAGGCATTTATAAAGAGTTGCTCACCCCTTTGCAGCTATAACAGCTTCCACTCTTCTAAGAAAACTTTCAACAAGATTTTGGAGTGTGTATGTGGGAATTTTTACCTATTCATTAACGAGAGCATTTGTGAGCTCAAACAGTGTTGTTGAGAGATGGCCTGGCCTGTAATCTTCATTCCAAAGGTGTTGGGTAGGGTTGAGGTCAAAGCTCTTTGCTGGCCAGTCTACAGTAGTTCTTCCACGCCAGACTCATCCAACCATGGCTTTATGGACCTTGCTTTGCAGACTGGGTAACAGTCATACTGCAAGAGAAAAGGGCCTCCTTAAACTATTCCCACCAATAAGCATAGGCTTATCCAAAATGTCTTGGTAAGCTGAAATATTAAAAATTCCCTCCAGTGAAACTAAATCGCCCAGGCCAGTTCAAGAAAAACAACTCCATAGCATTATCCCTCTTTCACCAAAATTTCCAGTTTCCACAATGGAGTTACGCTGGTAATGTTTTCATGGCATTCATCAAACCCAGACTCATCCAGATAGAGAAGTGTGATTCATCACTCCACAGAGCACGTTTTCACTGCTCCAGTAACAGCATGCTTTACACCACTCTATCCAACACTTGGCACTGTGCTTGATGATGTAAGGCTTTCGTGTAGCTGCTCAGCCATGTAAACCAAGCCCATCAAGCTCCTGGCACACAGTTTTTGTGCTGATGTTCATGTCAGAAAAGGTCTGGAACGCTGCCGTTGCTGAGTCAACAGAGTGTCGGCGACTTTTACGCATTATGCACCTCAGCACTCAGCCAGCCCATTCTGTCACTTTACTGTATGTGCTCTGCCACTTTCTGGCCTAGTTGCTGTGCTTCTGAAACACTTCCACTTTACAATAATACCACTTACTGTTGATCAGATCATGGAATATCTAGGAGGGAAGAAATTTCATGAACTGACTTGTTACAACAGTTTCATCCTATTACAAGTACCATGCTGGAAATCAGTGATCTCTTTAGAATGGCCCTCAACTGTTTGAAAAGTTGGCCTGCATGTCAAGGTGCTTGATTTCATACGCTTGTGGCAGTGGGTCTGAATGAATGACCTAAATTTAATTATTAAGAGGCTTGGCTCAATATTTTTGTCACTGTAGTGTATGGTTTATTCCATTTCTTTATCCATCCGTGTCTGTGACCTCTTTTGTTATGTTTTTTCTCGTCAATTCCCTTTTTTCATCCTTTTCGACTCCTTTGTGACCAATATGCTAGTATAGGCATCATCTTGGAGCACCAGATGTTGGCAGAGACTTTGGCAAAAAAAGAGATGGCTCAAAAGAAGTTGGCTGTCTCCTATTTCCGCCTAATGATGGACCTGGAGAAAGGCCAACATCGTCCATATCACAAGTGAGCACATTCATCACACAGATGGTAGGCAGAGACAGTACTCTTCTCTCTGTCGTATTTTCACTCAGTTGTTGTGTATTTGTTACACACCTTCCTTGTGTTACTTGAACAAAAATACCCTCCAGGTAGCAGTAGACTTTCTAAATAGGCTTTTTAAAGAAGGTCCAAGGAAACCTCTGAAAAATGTTTAGCTGCAATCATGTTAGAAAGGACAGGATTTACACTCTACATATTTTTTTATTGAGTCCCATATCAGACTTTAAGTTTTGTTCTTTGCAGGCAGTTCTTTCTTCATAATGGTTTACTCTTCAGAATGTTGCATACTATTTAAATAAAGAAAATACTGTTTTTAAAATATAGCTAGGCAACTCACAGATCCTGAACCAAAATGTAAGCCCTACTACTGGAATTATTGCGCTCACAGTCACCCAATACTGGTGTGTTACAGTACAAAATATAATATAAAGATCCTGCGTATTTTTAGGGGTCAGATGTCATCAGATAAAACAGAATGGCCTCTGCATGCGGTAAGTTGCACTTATACCCTCTGCTACACAGACTGTATGTGTCACTTTTGCTGCATATCTCTTTAATTAATGGAAGAAACTGATCCCTTTGCTAATTGCTGAATTGCCTAGTGGAAATCTCATGAATTTGCCCGAATGTGCTTGAAAGATTCAAAACAGTATCACCACATCTGTACTCAGAAATACATCCTTCGACTGGTCAAAGTCGAGGTCAGTTCACCATCTGTGAATGCAGACCACAGGGAGCAGAACAGGACAACACTGAGTGGTGGTTATGCCTGGTGGCCTTAATGAATTAGTTAATGGTAGGGGGTGTTGATTCAACACAGGTGCTTTGCTTTGACAGTTTCTCTCTGGTATTTAGCCAGGTGGCTGGACAAGGACAGCAATGCCACGCTAACAGCAGCAGTTTATTGACTGCTCTGTGTGTGACCTTTTTGGACAGAAATAGCCGCTGTGACATTTTTAAAAACACAAATGACTAAGGTGCCACCTGGGGCATTGCTCTGAAAGTAGGGGTGGCAAATGTTCATTCTGTGAATACACAGACAAAATGGATGAATGCCCAGTTGATAACTTAAAAAAAGATCTAATTTCTTTACTCTATTTCTAGTGCTTGTACTGCTTTTACTGCTATGTGGCTTGGGTGGCATTCGGAAGGAAGGACCTTGGGGACATTCAAGAGGAGGTTGGCCGTCTTTTGTACTCTGACATGTTCAACATGGCAGTGAAGAACATGACTGATGGGAACTCAAAAATGACTTCAGCTACTGATAATAGTTCAGTGAAGATGGGAGCAGCTGATTCCAAGATGATGAGATGTAACAATCCATTAAAGCCGAGGTACATAACTCTGATGTAAAGGCTGTTTTGAGGTGGTGTGTTACGTGCTTATGCATACTTTTTTTGAAGGTGGGTACATATTTGCTAATTAGACAAATAAACAAAAAAAATACATTTAATGCGAAAAAACATGAGCGTGAATGTCTCTCCATGTTAACCCTGCAAACATTTGGTGACCTGGTATCAAAATGTAGGTGAAAATGAGACCTTTTATGTACTTTGTGTGGTTAATACTTATGTTGGGTAGAACATCTGATAACATTTACCAGATTGTGGAGTCAAAGGGTAAGGCCAGATATAAGGTATACTGGACAAGTTCTAGGCATTTCATTTTTTATAACTTCTAAATTAATGCTTTTGAGAAGGACTTTTCAATATCCTGCTCAGTATAGATTCAGATTTAGAGGATTTGGATGTTATTGTCTAAACTAACAATGATTTTTTGTTGAACCATAAGTATGTTTAACCAGTCTTACCCCAGATAGGCACTTTACACAGCAAATAACCTAATGGCTCAAGAAATAAAGTTGTGTTTGATGGATGTCATGTCAGATGTCTAACTGAAATATGATTGACGTAGACAGATTTGTAGCTTTCTCCGATAGGAGGGACCGTCTGACAGCCAGTTTTATGTTGCTCAGTTCTGTCTGATATGAGAGAGGCAGTTTTGTAAGCTGTCTAAGGCCCAGTGCTCTTTCCTGCTGTCAGGTTGACAGCAAACAATCAAAAGCCAGGCTTGAAGCTTGCTCTCCTCTTGAGGGTGGATGTACAAAATTTGGACTAGCTTCACCTCACACAGAGACTGCTGTAAAATATATGTTGTATTTGTTCTGGATCTGCATCAGGGTTCTGGATATATGTTTAGGTTTCCACCTGAAAAACTACAGATACAGTGGGTACGGAAAGTATTCAGACCCCTTTAAATTTTTCACTCTTTGTGTCATTGCAGCCATTTGCCAAAATCAAAAAAGTTCATTTTATTTCTCATTAATGTACACTCAGCACCCCATCTTGACAGAAAAAAAACCAGAAATGTAGAAATTTTTGCAAATTTATTAAAAAAGAAAAACTGAAATATCACGTGGTCATAAGTATTCAGACCCTGTGCTCAGTATTGAGTAGAAGCATCCTTTTGAGCTAGTACAGCCATGAGTCTTCTTGGGAATGACGCAACAAGTTTTTCACACCTGGATTTGGGGATCCTCTGCCATTCTTCCTTGCAGATCCTCTCCAGTTCTGTCAGGTTGGATGGTGAACGTTGGT
>VUQH01024230.1:0-11436 GCA_015106775.1 Etroplus canarensis
ACCTGTTCTAAGCTCAAACCGAGCATCAGAATGAGGGAGAAAGATGATTTAAGTGACGTTGAACGTGGCGTGGTCGTTGGCGCCTGGTTGGCTGGTCTGAGTGTTTCAGGAGATGCTGATCTACCGCACAGCCGTCTCCAGGGTTTACAGGGAGTGGTCAGTTCTCTGGGGAAAAATGGACGCCACAGGCGAGCGGCCAGACTGCCTTGAGCTGACAGGAAGGCCACTGTATGCAGATGACAACAGCATGTCGAACTTTGAAGCAGATACAAACAGGATCATGGGATGCAGCAGCAGCAGCAGACCAAATCAGTTGCCACTCCTGTCAGCTAAGAACGAGAGGCTGAGGCAACAGTTCACACAGGCTCGCCAGAATTAGACAGAAAAAACTAACGTCTGAATCTCGATTTCTGCTGCAACATTCAAGATTTGTAGCGTCAGAATTTAGTGCAAACGACATGGAAGCACGGATCCATCCTGCCTTGCATCAGCAGTTCAGGCTGCTGCCGGGGGTGTAATGAGGTGAGGGGTGTTTTCTTGGCACGCCTGGGGCCCCTTAGTAGCAACTGAGCTTGTTTAAAACGCACAGCTTACCTGCTGACGACGTCCATCCCTTTATGACCACAGTGTACTTAAAGGCTGCTTCCAGCAGGATAACGCTCCATCCCACAAAGCCCAGATCATGTCCGACTGGTTTCCTGAACGTGACAATGAGTTCGCCGTACTCAGATGACCTCCACGGTCACCAGATCTTAATCCAGCGGAGCACCGTTGGGATGTGGCGGAACGGGAGAGCCGCATCGTGGACGTGTAGCCGACAGATCTGCCGCAGCTGTGTGATGCTGTCAGGTCAAAACGGAGCGAAATGTCTGAGGAACGTTTCCAGCACCTCGTTGAGTCCATGCCACAAAGATTTAAGGCGAGCCTGAAGGGAAAAGGGGGTCCAATCCGGTATTAGTGAGGTGTACCTAATAAAGTGGCCAGTAACACTTTTAAAGATGTTTCCAATTAAATCCTCCAAAAGGCACTAACGGCAAAGGAGGTTAAAACACCCAGAGTTAAGGCGAGTGCCTGACACAGCATCCATCAGCCCGCAGCAGCCACACCCCTAATGTATAACTTTAAACGGGTGAGTTATAAAAACATTCACCCCCGTACAGTTGTCATGAAGGGGTAAATTATGTTTAGAGAGCAAAGTTGTTTTTGTATCAAGCTGTAAAGATGTTTAATTGGACTTTTTTAACATGAGTTTGTGGGGACAGTCTCACTTTTTGGAGCCAGCCTCAAGTGGCCACTTAAAGAACTGCAGTTTTTGCCACCTTGGCTTCACTTTTTGGCCCTCGTGGTTGCTTGGTGTTTAGTTTTTATCAGCGCAGACTCTTTGTTTGACTAGCTTCACCACGAGTGTTCAAAAGCACGCGTTCTTGCTTTAACGCCTAACTTCCTTCTCTCTACAGACGGCCAAGAGGAAGCGGGGATACGTCAAGAACAAGCTGTCCCTCAAGAAGGGCAAGAAACTGGCCAAGAAGTCTTTGTAGAACGTCCACCACCTACAGAGGCAGACTGTGGACAGGAGGGAGGAGAACAAATCTTACACACAAAACTTTCAACACAAGCAAGCAGTAAAAAAATAAATAAATAAATCCACCAATCAAAATGAGTAGGGAACAGCAGAGGTTCCCAGTTGTCCTCACCTGGAGAAAAACATCACCCAGGAAACCAAGAACCCGAGCTGATCTTTGACCTGATGCGGGGTCGAGGAAGAAGAGGCGGAGAGCGGGAGAGGTGTCCGTTAGTCCAAGATCCTCCTCACGCTGAATTTAACCTGAGGAACTGTGACCTGTGACTGGCTTTTCTTTTTGTACTTGAACGTGTCGGGGAGTGCGGGGAAGACCGGGAGCAAGAGAGATTAGCTGTCCCTCGTCAGGGGACTCTGCCTGGGGCCGCTCTATGCATCGCATCATTCACACAGATACAGAAGATCAACCTCGGAATCAGTGTTAAAACCCTGAAGTGGCTCCGGCTGACGCAGCGCGCGCCTGCTGGAGAACACCTGGGTTAAGGTCAATTCCCGTTTGTCGCAACGCGGCTGCTGATTGCAGCAGTTTTATCAGAGCAGGAGCAGCAGATCAGACCGGTTGTAAATAAAGCCACTTTGGGAAATCCACTTACCATTATACAGACTTCCTGCTTCCACTCTGTCAGAAATGTGCAGTTTTGCTCCTCAGCGAGGGATCCTTAGAGACTCGCGGTGCAGCCATTACTGAGACGCTGCAGAGGCTCCACGGAGGAGTGTCCACACTCAGAGGCTGGGGTAGCCCGACGTTTAGGTTTAGGATTTACTAAAGAGGCACAGGGACAAGTTGGCACCTGAAAGGCAGCTGGCTTTACTGCATGGGAGTTTCCTTTACAGAATGCAGAATTAGCAGAGTGAGTAATTAAATGGGTCACATAAACGTGATTTAGTAAAGGTTTGCGGCAGGTAATTGAGCGAGTAATCGGTGCAGGTGGATGGGACGGCGCCAAAGCCGAATGTTAGTGAATTTAGCCAAAGCGCTGGTCAGATCTGAAACACGTCACCGAGTCTAAATTGGGAGTTTGCAGAAACCGAATCACAAACTTTCCTTTAACGCCTGCTGCCTCACACGGCACGCGGAGGAAAAACCCCGAACATAACCTCCTTTAATGGATGGGTATCCACTGGCTGATGGGCCAACAGTGATCTTGTTGTTCTGCATGTCCTACAGGTCAGCTGTTTCAGTGAAGCAGCCGTTCTCTGGATGAACCCTGCGCTCCACCTGAGCCGTCAGACTTATCCAGAGAACGGCTGCTTCACACCAGGCTCTGACGGAAGGGCTCGCCCTCATTATCTGAAGGTTCCACTTCTCCTCCAGCGGCCTCATACTGATCCCAATCGCTACGGTGTGTTTCCTACGCCTAAGATGTCCAAGTTCCAGTTCTAAAAAGATTTATTTGGGTCAGCAGATACCCACTCACTTATCAGGGCCCTGCACTCTGAAGCAAGTTCAGCATACCCAGGATATCTTTATCTGGCTTCGCTTAACCTGATGGAACACAGACTGAAAACAGCAGTGCGAGTGTAACAGGAAAAACGTGCTATAAAGTTTAACCTCCTGGAATCCAGTAAGGGAGGTCGGTCCAAGAATCAAATTAGGATTGTTATTCTGCTTGAGTCAGTTTGAGTTCTTACAGCTTCGGCCGCGGTGCTGTTTAACGATCTGAGAGCCAAAAAAACCAGATTCAAAACAAAATTTAAATGCAGGTTTAGTTTACGTGCAAATCAAAAAACCGGATCGTATATTAAGGCCTGTAGAACAATCAAATTGTTGTAAAACTATTTGCAACTTGTGAGAAAGAATCAAAGACTCTTGCTGCATTAAAAAGCTTTAGCCCCTCCTACTCTCTGCACACAGGGGTTCGAGGCGTCTTCAAGCGTTGGTCACGGTATTTTCCAGGCAGCTGGTTGGTCAGTAGGCAGCGAGTTCTTACTTGTTGATCTTCAATCTGGAACCTGCAGCATACGTTACCATAGCGATGTGCCCCGGTAAGAAGTGAAGCACCCTGGCAGTGCTGCACAGCCGGCGTTACCCTGCAGTTACCTGGATAAGCCTGCTGTACTGTGGCGCCCCCCCTTGAAGCTGGAAGTACCCCCTCCTTTAGCAAATCTGGTCTCTTAATCTCATCCTGTTCGCTCCAACAACGCTGAAACCGACATTTCCCATAATGCACGAGCTCTGCTTGTTTACGACCGGTCTGATCAGCTGGCTCTTCGCGGGCCCGTTACCAGAAGCGGCGATGGACACATCTGCACTCATCTGTTTGAATCAGCAGCTGCTGCTGATTAACGACCATGTTGCTCACGCAGGGAGCGCCGCTCCAAACCTCGCCAGCGTCATCCCCCCCCCCCGCTTTAAGTTTGTAGAACCCACGTGCTTGCTTTCCTGCTGCCGCTGGCCAACGGGGCTCGCGCGTCCCGTGTGCCAGCGTTTGAAGCGTCGCTCTAATTCCAACCCATCCTCAGCTGTCGACGACAACGAAGGGAAGGCGGCGGCGGCGGCACCGACGTACCTGGCTGTTCGTCCACAATACCCGCTGCCTGCGCGTCTAAAGGTGTCCCCGAGGCCTCATTCCCTTTGATGTCCCATCACGCGTCCCCACTGCACTCTGTAGATACCAGACTGAGCCTCCCTCCACAGGTACCAGGATCAAACGCTCTCACTGCTCATCCTCTCATGAATTTAGAAACACCCCCCCCTGTCTGAGCTGGCAGGAGCAGCAGGACGGTTACAGCAACTTTAAAGGCTCCTTGTAATTGGCTCGTTTTTTTTTTTTTTTTCTCTCTTTTTGTGTCATTTGCTCTTTCTGTAAACCGAACTTTCCTTATGTTTGAATCTGTCTTATTCATTTTCTTGAAGGCGACATGGCCACCTTGCGTGAACTGACTTTCTGTTGTGAGGTTTTGTCAGAACACTGCTGTAAGAGTCCATGTGGGGAGGGACAGCACAGGCCTTAATGTTTAAAAAAAAAAAAAAAAAAATCATATCGTTTCCACGTCAGCGGGTGTATTTATTACATAGATGACGGAGGCTGCTGACCAGCGTGAGCGCAGCGTCGTCTCGTGTGATGCAATGATTTTATTTGGGTTTGATTTTTCCATGTCAAAGGTTCTTCCATCAATTGTAATGATCTGGATGCAGGTGTGGGAATGAAACATGCCTTTTTGAATAAAGAGGTTGAAATAACACCGGTCTTTACAGCTTTGCTATTTTTTTTCCACTTTTAAAGACAGTGTTGGTTTTATTTATGCAGTACTGTGTAACCAGCCTTCTCAGTTCTTTGTATTTTGCTGGGAAACTGGTATGAGCAGCTTTGCTCTTAGACGAGCGTTCTTGGAATTTCTCTAAGTAGCCTTCAGGAATAAGTTCTCCAGGCTTCTTAAAGGGCTTCCCAAAGCTCTACTTTGGATGTTGGCTGCCTTTCATTCTGTCAAGATGATCCCACACTGCTTCATTAATGTTGAGGTCCAGGCTCGAGGGAGGCCGTTCCATGACTGATGGCGATCCTGTGTTTTTCTACTCTGGTAGGAATTTACTGCGCTGGCTGTTTAAACGGACTGGTGCCCATATCACACCACACACACACACACGTTTCTTTAAGCACGTTTAACTGTCGTGCACACGCTCACACTCCCGTGGAGGCATCGAGAGCAGTTTGCGGCTTGAACAAGGATGCTTTGACATATTGTCTGGAGAAGCCAGGCATCGAACCGCCAACCTCCTGAGCCACAGCCAGATGCTTTTCCAGATGGTATTACAGGGCGGAGCTAAATCTGATGGTAATTTTGTGCATTCACAAGATCCACAGCCCCAAACCATGACACAGCCTCCACCGTGTTTTCCCGACGGCTGTAGACGCTCGCTGTCGTACCCGACCTCTGATTTGTGCGATCTGGACCATCATCGCTCAATCACGACTGTCGCCGCCGAGTTTTCAGTCCAGTTCTTGTGTAAACTGACACACCTCAGTGTTGTCTCCGTTACAGCCACCCACCATTTCTGATGAGGCTTCAGCGAGCGGCGCGTGCCGGATGCGTCTCACAGGTCCCGTCAGGTCTTTGCTGGATTTTATCCCACTTCTTAAGGACACGACTTTCAGATGCAGTTCATCAGCTGTAGATAGTTTTTAGGCTGTCCACTTTTGTCCTCCACGTGTCCAATGCTCAGATTTTTAGGGACACGCGTCACACCATGCCGAGATGTACCAAATGTATTCTAGTAACTCTTTAGGAATCACCTTGTGGGTGCAAAAATAGGATTTAATGCCTGTCAAACTGTTACCTTCAGCAGTTTCTGACAGGCTGCTAATGTAAAATTGGTTCTTTGCAGAGTTGTCTGTTATATGTAGACACAGCTGGTTCACCCTTTGTTAGGCTCCTTTTTATGCTTGAAAGACTCATAGGTTAAGTTTAACAATGAAAATGATCAGGTACAAGGACCTGACTAAGAACGAGTGGAAAAAGCAGCAGAAACACTTTGAAAGACCTTCAGAGAGCTGGAAGAAAAATATAAAGATGCGAGGGGTGCCTGAAGACTCTGGCCGAGGCTGTCCTAATGGTTTTGCTGAACACCTAATTTATCCTCCCGTTACCATCGAAAAGCAAACCTGTTATGCTTTTCAAATGTGTCTCTTTATTCCTGGACTCCAGTGTAAAATAAAACATGCGCTGAAAAACCTCAGAGCAAGAGGAGAAGAAAGGGACTGACCTGCGGGCGGCACACGCCTCCAACTGCCGGCTGCTGTTGAATGGGTATTCCACGCCGACAGGGAGAACAATGAGCTAACAACACAGCTGTCTTAATGCTTTTATATCAAAAGTCACAACAGTTAAAACAAGATGCACAAAACAGAAGCACATTTAAAAAAAAGTCACAGCTACACTGACACGAATGCGTCGTTTCTACGTCAACTGTTCCCGCTCCGCAGTCGAAGCTAGAAGATATTCGTACATTCAACACACAACTGAATGTATTAAATTTTACAATGAGCGCCTCCATGAGGTCAACACAGGAAGACACCGAAAACCTTCAAAATGGAGGAACAACAAACAAATTCTTACATTTTTTTTCTTGTAATCTGAAGTAGCTGCAGCTGTGGACGTAACTGATGAGCTGTCGGTGTTAAAATCAGACCAAAACAATCACCTGATTTCCAATAATCAATCAGCCCGGCTGTGTGTTGCCCAGTTTCCATTTGGCAGCAGCTGATTCCCTCCCCCCGTGTGAATGACGCGTATTTTTTAGCACCAGGTGACTTCATGCATGCATCTCCAAATGTCCAGACTTGCTGTCAGTGTAATGGAAGTGCAGACCCGCTCCCCGTTCTCTCTTTGCAGAGAGCTCCGCCGTGCTGCTCCTGCAGTGGAATTAATTAAAATTCACAAGCTGCTCCAGCTGTGACTTTGATTTGAAGTATAACAAAAAAAAAAGAATTAAGCTGCATCCAATGAAACTTTCTTCATTAGCGCCGATGATTTCAAACAGAAAAGCATTATTCTACCCGCTGCGTTCTGCTGCCCCCACAGTTTGCTCTGGGCTGCACAGCTGAGGGGTCACCAGCTAGTCCTGTCAGGACCACAGCTATCAATGCGTGCCGCTTTTTTTTGGACATGTTCTCCACACTCAGAGAAGCTGCTGTCACGCGTCAGCTCCAGATGTTGGGAGAATCAGGCCGGGGGACGTTGTCCGTTCTCGCAGCAGGAGATGGTTCGCATCAGCCAGTGTGGCTCAGATGGCGGCGCTGCCCGAGTAGAGCGCACAGGAGGACGACGACACCGGGCAAATATCTCTAGCTGTGAATTTTCTGCATGTCGCCGTGATCAGATTTTGCATTTAAAGACCGTTTAGCGTGAGAAAGATCAGGGCTGGAGCTGCACGTTTTGAAGAAGCTGTGGAACTACGAGGTCCTTCACTTTGCCTGCCCTGTGGCCTGCTGACACTTTGACCGCCGCCAGTTTGAATTTTCTACGCTCGCTGCGCTGCAGACATCGAGCTAACAGTCCCAGCGTGCCGCTAACGTGGAAACGAAACGCGGCGAAATGTTGCAACTGGAAAAACGGAGCAGTTTAGATGTGGGCTTCATTTGCAGTGTTTTCACCGCCAAAGCTGCGGTCGGACGGCCCTCTGGGTCAGGTCAAAGCCGCCGCTCCTAATGGTTTACTGCGACACACGCGGCCTGCTGGGTTGCTGCTGCTGCTGCAGGTTACTGAGAAGAACCAAGTGTTGAAGGCAGCCAGTGAATCAAGGTGATCAGAAAACCTTACATGCTGACGTGTTTGTGGTTTGTTGACGTCTCTAAAGTGGATTTCAGCATGGATCCATCTTTTACTAGTTAGAAAAGTGACAACAAACTGCATGTGACACAGTTAAAATATATATATATGTACACACCAGACCACGGCCAACAGGAACCCCATATGATGTAACACATCCCAATCCAAAGCCCTGTGGGACTTACTGAGGGATCCCGTATAACGGGAGATGTCGTCATTACGTAACCGCATCGGCAGGGTCTCACGTCAAACGCGGCTGAGTCACATCCCCTCGAAAAGCACGCTCTGCTCCTGCGAACAGCGAGCCACGTTCAACGTGTTTCATTCAATTCAGTCTGGACAAGTGGATCCAGATCTGATCCAGATGGGTCTGATGTACAGTACAACGTACGCCACAGGTCTGCACTTGCCTGAATACTGCTGTGAGATGACGCACGCAGCTGCCAGCGCGTTGAGAGGCGGGGACAGAAAAATGAAATCTAGATTTACTTCCCCATCAGCTTCAGTTTTTCTCGGGCTTCGTTCTCCACTTGCTCGGTATAACGGCAATTTCCAGACGCGCCATTCACGTTTGGGCCAGAGAGCGGAAATTAATCAGCAACCTACTACTCCTCTGGGGGTTCAGTACTGTGCAAAGGTCTTGAGCCACCCCTCTCTTCAGCCAGACTTTGTCTTTTTTTTCTTTTAAAAGTGATCTTGAGCAAAACTTCTCCAGGCTTTCTGAAGATCTTTCAAAGTGTTGCTTTGGACATCGGCTGCTTTTTCCACTCATTTTCAGTCCAGTCCTTTGCACCTGACCATTTTCAGAGGGACGTACACTGACCTGTGGCTCCCTGAAGCATAAAAAAGCACCAAACATGAGGGGAGAACTAGTGTTGTTTCCACAAATCACAGAAAACTTAGCAAAGAACCAATTTTAAACACGACTGGTTTTCATTTCTTCAGCTGAATCTATGAAAAATGCCAAAGATAACAGTTTGATGGGCATAAAACAGTATTTTTGCACCAACAAAGTGATTCCTAACGACCTTTTAGTTGAAAACTTGGCTTATCTCAGCAGTCCTTAAAAAATCTGCACAAGCAGAGGACAGAAGATAAAAAGTATCTGAAAGTCATGTCTTTAAGGAATAGGAACCCTCTCACAGGACCTGTGAGACGCATCTGTCCCCTCAGCTGATCCTCATCAGAACTGGTCTCTGTGGAAGGGTGGCTGCCTTAAGGGAGGGAAACGGGGAGAAAAAGCTGAGGTCTGCCAAATGACACAAGAACTGGACTGAAAATTGGTGGCAACAGGTCTGCTAGAGTGATGGACGGACATCAGCATTAGTGAAGCAGTGTGGGAACGGCACAAAACGCAGCCAAACATCCAAAGAAGAGGTTTGGAATATCCTTTAAGAGGCCTGGAGAGCTATTCCTGTGCTGAAGAATAAAGGTTCTCATACCAAATATTGACTTTCAAGCTGGTTAGAACTGTAAAAAGTCTGTTTCTGCCTTATGTGCTGCATCCTTATGTGCAGTGGTTGCACCCACTGTCCTCGCCAAATACGAAGAAACGAGGGCTGGCTCGAGACCTCTGCACAGTGGTGTATATACCTACCACGTTTGGTGAAGCTTCGTGAAATCTTTAACAAGTTACTGTAATAACGTCACGAAGCTCTACAGCGGCTGCGGCACGACCAGGTGAAACCACAACACCTGCCAGCTTTCACCCGGGACGTTCTGGGGAAAAAAGGTGGAGATGTGTGCAACTTGGCGGTTTAAACACGTTAACTGTGGCGCGTTAAACGCTGAAACGCCACAGCGGGTTCTGCGAGGTAAAACAAACGGCTTTGGTCAGTGGAGTTTGATGACTTTAACCAATGAAACGTGTTTCTGTTACCCTGTCAAAAGAGCAGCTGAAGCAGTGAAAACGACAAACTGGATTTTTATGGTAAACTCAAATGAATTAAACAACATGTCGTTAGGCTAAGACGTGCAGGAGCAGTGGCGCTGTCCTGTAAAAAAGAGTGGACAGGCTGTCCTGTCCTGTCAAACTCAGTAAGATGTTCCCCCATGTCCTTCCTGTGACAGTCTCATCCCTCAGCACGCACTTAGTCGTCGTCTTCCTCCTCCTCCTCGTCCCCTCCGAACGACAGCAGGCTGTTATTTTTCACTTTCTTTCCACTCGCCTCCTTTTTCTCCTCCTTCTCTCCTTCGTCGCTCTTCTTCTTTTTGCTGGAGCTGGCGGTGATGCCCTGGAATTTATCTGAGGAGGAGCGCTTGGCTGGTTTCTTGAAGAGGATTTTACCGTCAGGAGGAGCGTCGCCATCTGTGGACCAGATGGAGGCGTGCGTGTGAGGTAGTGAGATAAGACTGTACAAAAGGCAGCGTTTTCGTGCTGGCGTGCTCGCTGCTGCCTCAGAACACTTCTCATTTCTGACGTGCTTAAATCATTAAAGTGGAGTCTCACCTGTCGCCTGCATTTCATCCTTTATCTTCTTCACCTCCTCTGCAGTCAGGTCTCCACCTTTAAGGACCACGACCTGAGGCAACTCGTCCTCCCGGTCGCTCCCGCTGTCGTCGTCCAGCGTCGGCATCACCTGACGCTGAGGTATCAAACAGCGAGTCAGTGAGAGTGTAAAAACACCCGAGTGGTTCCAATAAGGAGGTTTCTTACTGCGCTGAGAATTTTTCCTTTGGCAGGCTGTCACTAAAACCAAGATAAGGACGACACGGACGCTGGAGGCTGCTGGAGCCTGCGCTCATTTACATTTTGGGAAATTAAGTGTGAGGAATTATCTATTTATGGTTCAAATGAATCTATTTTCATACTGAAGAAAATGTAAAAACCTCATGATGAGCGTAAAACGTCTGACATGCTGTTAGTCTGTGCAGGTTGATGCAGTGCAGACAACATACTGTCAGTGTTCACGTTTCACTTATTCTACCAACGTGTTCGCTGGAATTTTATTTCTGAAACAAAAACCATCTTCCCAGATTTTCCTGCCTCAGAGTGGCGGCGTCCATAAGCAGAGTCTGTGTTTCCTGGTTTTTGACAAATAAAAATGTATTTAAACCCCACTTCCTCTTTTTGCTGCTCTATTTAGGGGTCACCACGTCTGCCTCCATCCTCCTCCATCCCTCTTCATGTCCTCCTTCACTAAATCCTTTGTCCAATATGTCCACTATCCCTCCTCTGAACATGTCCAAACTGTCTCAGCCTTGCCTCTCTGACTTTGTCTCCTGACTGTTCAACCTCAGCTGGACTCATTTCTAATCCTGTTCATCCTGGTCACTCCCAGAAAAAACCCCAACACCTCAACATCTTAAACTCCGTCACCTCCACCTCCTGTCTTTTTGTCAGTACCACAGTCTCCAAACCACACATCATAGCAGGTCTCATTATCACTATCCTTTTTTAATCCCACGGGATTAATAAAGGATTCTGATTCTGTCACAAAGCACCCCTGACACTACTCTCCACCCTGCCTGCACTCGCTTTGTCACCTCTCTTGTGCTCTGTCCGTTGCTTTGGATGGTTGATCCCAAGTATTTAAACTCATCCACCTTTTCCACCTCTACTACTTGCATCTTCACCGTTCTACCTG
>VUQH01024235.1:0-10434 GCA_015106775.1 Etroplus canarensis
GGACAGATTGACAGATGAGGTCAGGCAGGAGTCTCCGTGGACTATGATGTTTGTAGACGACATTGTGATCTGGATCTGGATAGGATTAGAAATGAGTACATCAGAGGGACAGCTCATGTTGAGAAGCTTGGAGACAAAGTCAGAGAGGCAAGGCTGAGATGGTTTGGACATGTTCAGAGGAGGGATAGTGGATATATTGGACGAAGGATGTTGAAGATGGAGCTGCCAGGCAGGAGGAGAAGAGGAAGACCACAGAGAAGATTCATGGATGTAGTGAAGGAGGACATGCAGAGGGTTGGTGTGAGGGAAGAGGACGCAAGGGATAGAGTGAGATGGAGGCAGATGATCTGCTGTGGCGACCCCTAACGGGAGCAGCCGAAAGAAGAAGAAGAAGATATTTGATTTGGGAAAGCCTTTTCTGATGCAACCCTTCCCATTTACCCAAGCTTAAGACTGGCACTAGGAGCTTGTTTTCTCTTGGGGCTGGGTTGTTGTAAAATCTTTATGATGAAATTAAAAGCGTTAAATTCAAAAGCTTGAGCAAATTTATATTTATTTGTGCCTGTTGTAATGTAGAGAAATTTAAGGTTGATTTATTGTTTTGATTAAATTGTGTACCTGTAGTGTAGTGGTTTGATTCCAGGTGGATACACAAGCCTGTCTCATCATGGAGAGTTGAGTCAGAAATAGCATCTTGCGTAAAACTTGTGCAAAGTTACTGAGTCAGATTAATCCACTATAGCACCCCTTGGGGAAAATACAAGGGAGCAGTCAAAGGTACATTTTTTATTGTTTTGAATAAATTAAAATATTATGATTTTTTATACTAATAATTGATAATGTAACAAGCAACAACACCCTGCAGAATTCCACAGATTTTTTCCCCTAGATCATTGCAGAAAACTTTTTTTTTTAATTGGCTGATTTTGTTAATGGCTGGGACCTCTCTGGAGGTGTCACAACAGTAGCATAAAACTTCCAGGTAGTCAACTTTTTGATTTACAAATGAATCTCTGCACTACTGTAAATCTTACTTTACTAGTAAGTTACAGGTGCTTGGACATGTTTATTTTTCATTTGATTTATTTTTATTTTTTTGAATTAGTTAACTCACAAACAAAAGTATTCAAAGTCTGTAACAGTATAACAGGAAGGGTGCAATCTGCTAGGGGGATGGTGGGGAGTTTTCCCTCTCCTGGTCTACATGTCTTTGCCTCTGTTATATTAATTTTGTCCCCAGTGGGGATACAAATGTACCTTACTAATTTTTTCAGCTTTGTAAAACAGAAACAGTCTATAGCACAAACAACGGTATAATCAGAAACTGACTTTAACTTTCAATGATCACACTCCTGTGACAGCATAAAGGATGCTGCATTCGGGGCAGGGGGATGATCTGGATTACATTCTGTTCCAGCTTTTCTTTGTCCCATAAGCCACTGATGTTTTAGCACAAAAATATTTGCTAGCTAAAAAAGACATTAAACACATTTGACAGGTCAAATTTTACAGGAGGTACAAAAAAAACCTAAAACAAATAAAAAAATTCTAGAAATATCCCTGCACATACACACATGCTAATCACCAGAATTCCCTGAGTTCTTCTGCTTATTATTTCAAGTTAATGAATTGCAGTTATGCAAAGGGGCTGCTGTCTGTGACACCCTGTAGTCAGAAAGCCTTCTTACGAAGGGCATCTCTGAAAAAATGTTATGTGAACAGTTTGGGTTTGCAGCTGATAGGACCAGTTTATTGGCACTCAAACTCAGAAAGTCTGCTGTTAACCTTCATAAATGGAGCAGGAACTTCATCTTTCCCTGTGCAGAGATTTGCAGATGTAGGTAAAAGAGGGGCAATGCACTTCTGATGACCCTGTATACTAAAAGCAGAAAAAAAGTCTTTAAAGCGGTTTTTCTACCACAGCAGAATATCTATCTGATCGATTTAAATTTTGACTGGCAGCTTGTACACAGTGCTGTAAGTTTTTGATCAGTGCTATAGAAGAAGTATATAACAATTTCTATATCTTTGAAATAACATAAATGTAACCTAAAGAAACCACAATAACTGCCTTTTTGAACAATTAATGAGCCAAACTGGTTCAGTAAAAGTTAAAAGAATACATTATAATTTTTCTTGAATGATTATGCAAAGGTTTATTAAGGCATATAAAACAAAGCTAAGCAACTTTTTAAAGCTGGAAAGCCTTTTCATTTCCTTTTATTCCCACTATTCCAAAATTGGCTGTAATTCAACAAGCTGGTCCTCATGAGCCAATTTAAATGAATAGGAGTAAATAGCACTAAATGGCTGAAATAGCAATTTACACTTACTTCTAGACAAAAAGTTCAATTATAGTTTTTGCGAATATAGTATTGCTGAGGGATATCATAATACCAGAAATCTTGTAGCAGTAGTAGAATTACAGTATTCTTGATACCTAATTTGACACCACAAAAAAGATTATTCCATATAATTAAACATAAACTCACTATAAAAAAAATTAACAAAACAAAACAAACATGTAATTTCTATGAATGAAATCAACAATAACACAGGACAGAATACAGTAGTGTGATATATGTGCTAGTACTACAAGGTATAGTATTAGTTGAATTATGCATTTTTATAATGGTAACCACTGCAAACATTTTAGCCCGTGGAACATATTTGATTTCGCAGCAGTATGCCAGCTCTCTCAAATAAAATGGTAACATGTATTTCAGCATACTATAAGTAGGATAATACTTTGAATGGTATTAATATGAACTGAAACGTTAAATTCTTTGAACAAATCTGGATGTTGTTTCCTTGGTCTGAAACGCACATAGCATTATTTGCATATTGCCTTTAGTAAATAAATCATTACCATTGGTCATCTGCCTTAAACGAGTATATATATATTTATACATACTTATACCTGTACATATATATATGTATGTATGATATGGGCCCCTGTGAAAATGGAATTCTCTGAACATATTGAATTTAAATTTCTTTTGTAAATAATAATACTTTTCATTAAAATTGTTTCTGGACCTAAAAATTTTTTTAAAAACTTTAGAGATTTTTAAAACTAAAAAAAAGAGATCAATGTTGTGATTTAGCTATAAAATTACAGGTTATCTGGTAATGTAGTGGTTTACACATTTGCCTTACAAGCGAAAGGTCCCTTGTTTGATTCGAGGTGGGGATACCAGCCCATACAAACCATGGAGGGTTGTGTCAGGAAGGGCATCTGGCATAAAACCTCTGCCAGATTACCAACACAGATTAATCCGCTGGGGTGACCCCTTGAGGAGCATACACTGGAGCAGCCAAAGGTAAATTTTTTTGGTAATTCAGTTTCTTTGTTGCAGCCTCCCCCTTGTACCAGGACATGATTAAGTTCTGGCTTTAATCTGAACTCTTGATGATCTTTTCTCCTTGACTCTGACTGTATTTTAGGATATTTTAGCTAACATCATCACAATAAAAACAGAGGAAGTGTGGAGAAAACAGAGAGCACTGCATAATGTTCCTTTGTTCTGCCCACACACAGATTTAATAACATGGACATGCAAAGTTTAGACAGCAGCACATACTAATGGCAGGTAAGAGTAATTTGTGTTACTCCAAACAACAACAAAGGACATCAAGTGAAATATATTACAACCCAAACAAAGGCCACGAACACACACACACACACACACACACACACACACAAGCATGGTCTTTGTCTTGTTTCCGCAGTCTTAACTCTCACATGTAATTAGCCTCACTCTCTCTGTCTGTCGCAGATACCGATAGCACACAGGAGGGGGTCAGCATGTGTGTGTGTGTGTGTGCAGTTGGGTGGGTATGGGGACAAGGGGGTCCCAGCGTCTCAAGGGACAGGTTATGACAAATAAGATTAATGTGTCCCCTATTTCCAGACTGGTGCACTGGCCTCTGTTGTGATCACACACACACACACACACACACACACACACACACGCATGTCATAAAAAACACACATACACGCCTCCCTGATAGCTTTTTCTCTCAGGAGAGGGTCCATATGGGGACTAGGGGAGGGTGGGAGTGTCGTGCCATACTAGGACTTCACCTCGCTGTCCTTTTCTTTGTTGTCACACACAAGTGAGGAACAACTGTATTTCAAAATGCAATTCAGAATCTCATTTTTGTCAGTATCTACATATGTCTTCAGAGATTTGGACTCATTCCTGCCTTAGTTTTTTTCCTATATCAAAGTTTTTTTTAAAAGAAATCATATCTTTAATCATAAAAACATGCATGTTAAGAGTCCCTCTATGAAATACTGCAGAACTAACAAGTAAAACTAAATGTCTGTAATATTTGCAAATGAGTGTGTCAGTCAAAAAAAAGAAAAAACTGCTTACTGTGATCACTTATTATATGGGGTAAATAAGATGAACGCAAATGATGTTTCTCTGCAAAATTAAATAGCAGCATACGTGATTGGTCTACTAAAACAGACATTTTGTATTCAGATCAAGTGAAAACTTGTAAAAGGAGAAAGCTATAGCATGGATTTGGACCTCTGGTTGTTTTTCCTTTTAACGTCATGAAGATGTAAAACATCTCTGTGGAGTATTCCAGAAAAACATTCAGTGCTGAAATTGGCACAAAACAAAGATTTTTCCATTTCCTCTTAATTTACTGGTCCCATGTTTCACCACATTTACATGAAAGGATTATAGGTTTTACTTTTTTTGCAGTAATTGCTATGTTCAGTCTTAGGTGAAACTTATTTGGAGCTTTGTAGGAAACTGTTTAATAAAGGCTGTAAGTCTGTAGCTTTCTGGGATGATGGCACACATGCATATGGAAGACTAGAGATATCTTTGTGGGAGCAATAGTTCAGTGAAACATAAACACTTTAAAATGGAGTGAATGCATTTAGAATTTAGAATGCCTCTTTTTTTTAATAAAAATGTGGTTTTCATTAGATATTCTGAGTTACGCAGACATCATGAGGCTTTTTTCCCACTCAAGACTCTTTCCAAGGAAACACATATACATTCTGTCTTTATTTAGATCTTTGTTTCTTAAAGCTGAGCAACAGTGAGTGTGAACATGTGCATCTGTCAACATGTCATGTCACAGTTTAACTCCTTCAGCACAAGAGCTAATCTGAGTTCACTGCTCCTAAAGTGCTGTCAGTATGTCAGTGATTATGCTGATGTCCTCTGTTGAGTGTCAAGATAAAGCTATATGTGCACACAAACACACATTCCCTGAGCCATTTTCACCCTTGACCTGAACTTTCTTAGCCATTCTTCCTTGAGTGTTCATTACATATAACCAAGACAAAGAAAAAAATCTGTATCTGCATAAGAGGCAGGCACAGAGACATGCAGAAAGAGACAGCGAGAGGCACAAAGTGAATTTACATGTATAAGCCTTGCTACTACCCCAAAACAATTAAAGTTATATAAATATTACATATAAAGACACTGTTGAATCCATACATGGAAGGTTAGGGGAAGATTTTTATCTAAAAGCAGTAATTTCATTTCTCTTTTGCCAGGCAGATGATGCACATTGCCTAAAACCAGTAGGTAGTTATTTAAACTGCTGGCATATGTAGATGAATGGGACAAGCACCAGAAGTCTTGTGGTTATTAACACTCAGTGTGAAGCTAATGGGGGAGGATTGTGGGCTGAGCTGTTGATTTTTTTTTAAAGTTTTTTCCTGCTGTAAAGCAAGTTATTAAACTTCTCTCAGTGTTTCACCACACAGACAGGGATGTATCCCAGAGATTTTTTCAATTACTCTTTTCATCTTATGATGGGTAAAGTGCTGATACAAAACTAATTTTTACAACTGATATTTCAATATGCAGTCACAGGAAGCATACACGCACAATAATAGCTGTTCTTATTCCAGCAGCGTAAAATAATGCTGTTTTGTTATTAGAATATGGGAAGTAGAGGTACTGGGGCACTGTAAATCTACAAACACAAATGCATAGCTGAAAAAACAAGTACAGCTTAATTTCATTTTAATTCTCTATTTTATGATTTTCTGAAATCCTCTAATTAAACATTATTTAAGCAAATTCCCACCGGGATTAATAAAGTGTTCTGATTCTGATTCTGAGATTTGCATCATGGATGTGCAGCTGACAAATCTGCGGCAACAGTGTGATGTGATCATGTCAGTATTGACCAAACTCTGTTCAATCTATGCCATTAAGAATTAAGACAGCTCTGAAGAATGAATTTTACCAAATTCATTCTTCATGTATATTTTAGCAAGAAAAGCTTTGGAACTGAATTGAGTTTTAAAAAAGCAATTTTATCCCAAGTTTAGGGACCTTGAACTTTTAATAAGTGATCAACAGGGGCCCTGACTTCTTATGATTTTGCTAATCAAATTTTCAAAGGTTCATGTCTTCACAAGAGGTCAAAGCTGATCTTTGTTTATTATTTATTAAAAAGAAAAAACACTTCTTCTCACACTGGTTTTGGTCATGTTACAACTCACTGAAACAGTTTAGTGTGATTGTTTTTATTTATTTATTTGTTTATTGGCTTGCAAGAAAGAAAAGAGTTGAGCATAAAAAGTTTTACATTAACGTCAGTCTTCTGTTTTTATTGCGTGAGCCTCACCTCGCTGTTCAAAGTTCAGGTTTTGTTTGGGTGTGTGCATTTGTGTGATTTCAGTGTGTGTGTGCTTCTGTCTGTTTATGAACAAGTGTGTGTGTCTCAGCCCCAGAGGTATAATCTTTTCCCCTTGTACTCCCGCTGTGCATCTCTCTCCCTGAGATCTGAGCTGTACCCCCAACTGAGACAATGAGTTTGTACGCATGTGTGTGTCCTCTCAATGTGTGCCTGTTGCAGAAACCCAGGAGACACACAGACACACACATACACACTATGGGGGGCTCTGACACGCATGCCTGAGGGCTTCTGAGGGAGCAAAAAAGAGCGATGAATGGATAGAAAAATATAGTTTTAAAAAATCTATCAAGCTTGATCTGCGGGTGAGGGTGATAGTTTAATTGCCGTTTTTTGCTGTTTTTTGTTTCATGTGTGTTGTCAGAAGAAAAAGTAGCACAGGTCTTTAGTTGAGGCACTATGAAAAGATTAAAAAGATGACATGGAAAAAGAAGAAAACATGGAGAAAACAGATGAAGCCCAATCAACAAATTCTTTGAGCTAATTGGATTAATGTGAAGAATCTGGTGTGTGATGTTTTTGTGGTGTGCAGCTGAAATTAAAAAATCTATATAGAAAGAAAGAAAGAAAGAAAGAAAGAAAGGAAAAAAAAAGAAAGAAAGAATCCTCAGGGGAAGGAAATAGATAGAGAAGATGTTCCTCCTCTCTGTCCTGGTCTGAAACTAATTGGTCCAGGATTAGAGGAGATTATATATAAAAAATACACAAAAATTATACAAAGCCCTCCACAGGTCTAGTTACCATGGCAATAGTCTGCTGTGCAACAGTGCAAAAGCAACAGGGAGAAAAAGAAAAACCAGTTGCTGCCTTGATTATCAGAATGACACAGTTAAAAACCAGTGGTACAGTACGAGGATATTTCGAGGAACAATGAAGCTCATTAGATCTGTGCAGGTAGTGAACATGTGGTCTTTGCTGTCAGACTTTTAACAACTTTATGGCCTGCTGACACCCGCTGATGTAAAAATAAGAATGAGGCATGTATTCTGCTTTTCATAGTGCTTACTGCTTATGTTAGTGAATCTACACAAGATAAAAACACAATTATCAAAGACACAGCATGTATCAGGAGCTGCTGTTCAGGTTTGGTGTGTTGCAGGCTGGCCAGCAGGTAAATACACTGACCCAGGCATCATTCCTCACATTGCAGACCGGACCCAGGGAGGTAAAATAAGAAAGAACTAAAGCGGGTGAGGGAGGTGGAGCAGTAGTTGGAGATATATACTTTTAGGGTCATGCATTTTTTTTAAATTTAAAAGAATGTGCTAGAAGTGCAGACTTTCAGCTTTAATTCAAGGGGTTTTACAAAACAATTGCATTAACTGTTTAGGAATTCCAGCCATTTTAACACTGTACATAGTCTCCCATTTTCAAAGCCTCAAAAGTAATGTGAGATCAACAACCAGAATTAACTCTGGAACTTTTATCTGCTTAGTTTTTCATGAAATATTGAGGGAAAAGGCCTCATCTGGCCTGAAACTGCTTGTTAGTCAATTGTCTCTTTACTTCTGAGCCTCTGAAAAGAGGGGACTATGTATAACACTGGCTGTAATTCCTACAGTAAACAGTTCATGCAGTTCTTCTGAAAACCCCTTTGAATTAAAGCTGAACGTCTTCAATCACATTTTGACTGTTCATATTAAATTCCACTATGAAAAAAAGGTGTCATTGTCCCAAAATTTATGGACCTAACTGGAGTTGGACTCACCTCTATGCACCTCTATGCACCACTGGAACCAGATCTGAAAGGTATTGGACAGGTGTGAGGATACAACACCCCTGCTGAGCGCTGAATTCTCCACAGAGAATGAGAGGGTCACCTTTATGCACCTGTGATTCGCTCTGACAGGCTTCTCTAATCAAAACCAGAAACTTTGTGTTATTGGCCTTCTAAGCTAAGCAGAGACTAGCCTTAGTAAAGACCATATTCAAGGATGAGGTGATTTATAAGTGTGTTTGAGCTCCATAGGACTGCGTGCAGTTACAGGGAGGAGAAAATGGCAAGTCTGGGAGGCGTTCAGAGAAGAATTTCCAGTCAGCTTCAGGGAACTTCTGGAAAGTTGTTTGATGATGCAGTATGAGTAGGCAGAGCTTGGCCCAGTTACAAGATCTCTCAGCCCATTTTCAGTCCCAGGGTATCAAATATCGGTGTTGTCCAGCTACATGTGGCATCTCAGAGATATGCACAAAGTGTCCTTTATTATCAGTGCTGTGAAATACCATTTCCAACTCATCACATGTGAAGGACCCCCTAAATTTACATTTACATTATGTTCCCACTGTAGGCAATTCCGATTTTATGCTGAGATATGATTTTTTTGCATGTTCGTTCACATTAAAGTTTAAATGCTACCGCCATCAGACTCCATGATGAACAGTCTCCGGTTCTAAAGAGAAGCATATCCGCAGAAGAAAGTGTGACATCACATGCAGCACGCTGTGTTTACTGAAGTAAATGTGGATGCTACACATGTCAGCATGGGAATAAAACTTCACTTTCTTCCCTGTGACTAGCTCCATCAACGCCTGTCTGTCATGCTTGTGTTGTGCATTGTTGCCGCGTCTCGCCTCCTCCAGCGCAGAATTATGACATCTGTCTCACTTCAAAGACGTAAAAGTTGGATGAAATGCGACATAACCGTTCAGACTGAGGTCGCTATGAAAAACATCTGATATGCATCTGATTTAGGACCACAAATGGAAGCGATCTGAATACGATTTGAAAAAAAATGGATCTGGGCTGTTCAGATTGTCATAGGCAAATCAGATATGGGTTACATATGGGCAAAAAATTCAGATTTGGCCCACTTTTGCCTGCAGTGGGAACGTAATGTAAGCTGCAGAGGATATGTACCATTTTTCAATATGTAGGGTTACTGTTGTGAAGGGGCATATTTCAATCCAAACATGGTAAATCTAACCAAGTTGTTTTAAGTGCCTAAATTAAACCAGCGAGGGAGAGCAAAAGGAAAAGCCAGAGAAAACAAAACCAATCAGCAAGTAAAAACTGACAAAGTACCACATACAAAGCTCCCAAACAGAAGACAGACCCTAGTGTCAGGGCTAACAAAATTGCAAGTTGCACCCTACCCCTGACTCCTAATGTAGCCATTGCATCTCTTTAAAATCAGGCAATTATCTGTCTAAAGATCAAATTAACAATGTCAAAGGAAATCTTGTGCATAAACTTGCTCCAAAAGAATTAGATGAAGAGATTAATTCTACTCTTATGACTGTGTGTAAACTGCAGAGCTAGGGCAGGGAGGGGTTTTGCTTATAGTACAGAGAGTAAAGAGGGAAAACAGATAGTTACGTCTGTAAAACTCAGCAGTTAACATGTTAAACCTTGTGTTTTTATATTTATGCTTTAATGTGAGTTCAGAGCCTTGAAGGTCTTAATCTTTATTCAGGCAAACTTTAGTTGTGGTGTGGTGTAACCAGAGATTTTAGAGCTAAATCATTTGTCTGTTAAAAGTTTAACCTTGCTCATGTTCTTGCTGTAACACAATGTGACCTAATCTGGCAAGATCCTCTGAAAGGTAAGTGAAATACAAGTATACTTTTCCTGGTAGGTTACACATGTATCATTCTAAAATTGTCTCATCTCGTCTCATCTTCTACCACTTTTCCGGGGATCCGGGTCACGGAGGCAGCAGTTCGAGCAGAGAAGCCCAGACTTTCCTCTCCGCAGCCACCTCCTCCAGCTCTTCAGGGGGGACACCAAGGCATTCCCAGGCCAGCCGGGAG
>VUQH01024237.1:12756-22997 GCA_015106775.1 Etroplus canarensis
GCCCCCTTTTTTTTTTTTTTTTTTTTTTGGCAGGAATACCCTACAGTGAACACAGCAGTTTTCTCGAGTTGAAGCGATTTGTTCAGTGGATCCAGCCGCTCAAGATCATCCCTACAGTCAACAATGGCAGCTGGTGTGCCAGGAAGGCTATGGAGAAGTGTTTTAGTGAGTGGCTCGTGGAAACTAAGAATAAACGGTGAACTTATTATCCGGTTTACAACTGGTCTCAGTGATATTTACCGCCTGTTGATAGTAAGAGCAAAGTCAATCAATATGCAATACTTGAAATGCTGTATGACCATTGGGAACAAAAGTAATTTCACACTGATTGTTTGATTACTTTTATTGATGACCTGTACATTTAGATGTAAGGGTGGAGGGGGGGGGACTTCACTTTTAATTCAATGACCTGAACCAGAGTAACCCTGGAAGTTATGTATGAATGTGAGATCATACATGTATTAACAACAGGACCAAAGTCTTTCAGACATGTTGTCCTTTTAAGCTGTATTCGCCATTTTTGCTTTTACCAATACATTCACTCAATATGCTGCAGGTGCTGCTCTGAAACTGTACACATTTTGTTTTAATGTATGTTTTAGTAAACGATCTAAATTATTTGCCGGAGAAATAAATATTTTTAACTTGACATAGCCTGGTTTTCATTTTTTTTGGAAAATACTGTATGTTTTATGTTTGTAGTTGTTTTGCTTCTGCTTATTTGCAAGATTGCAGTATGTGAATATTTATTGCTATCATGGAACAGATTACATTTCTGCCTATCATAATTCATATTGATGGACCTATGCAGCCCCATCAGTGCACATATAGTGTGAGAAAGGAATGCCAGTTTAGTTTGAGGCTTTGAAAATTAAAGCTTGTTTTGAAGTCTTTGGTCACATCTTTCGGGAGTTTATCTCTGGGTCGACAGACATACGGTACAGAGATGGCTGGCTTTTTTTTTTTTTTTTCCCCCCCCTTGTCATCTAAACCAGTCTATCTCATCGTATCTTAAGGGGTGGGTGCGGGTGGGGGTGTGTCTGTGTGTTACAGAAGCCAGACTAAAAAGGGGTAAAGGCAAAAAAAAGATTCTACACTTAAAAAATTTTTATTACTGTAGATTCCAGCATGTGTAGCACACCACGGTGTATATTGCAGGGTGTGCAATGTATTTATGCAATTTTATTTTAAAATTTTGATTTCCACAAAACCGCTCTGCTTAAAAGCACCAAAAGAGTTGGCTGGAAGCTTTATGTACACAACCTTTAAGTTTTCACTACTTTTTATATAATTAGAAAAAAGTTTACTTGGGAGCATCCTAATTTTAAAATGGTTTAAAAATTCTTGCCTTATCCCTCTTACTATTTTCTGTAAGATATGTGAGCATGTGTTGGATGTTCATTAAAAATTTAATATGAGTAAAACTGAGTAATCTTGGGGTGCTATTCATTTTTAAACAAAACAGTCTGAGTAAGGAGCCTTGAATGCTTTGAAAAAGCAGCTAAAGATTGATACTTTCAGTGGAGAAACAAAAGTTGTGGGGTTTTTTTCGGAAACTAAACCTGTTTTACCAGACTATACTAGACTGGGTAACACAAGAGACTGTTCTTTAGAGACCGCCTCATCTGAAGTCAAGAGGTAGTATGATGCTGAACCCTTGCCAACCTTTTCCAATCAATCTTATAACAATGAACCAACAATTGTATTTCCCGAAAACAATCAAAATGCTGGGGTTTTTTTTGACCAATCTATTATTTACTTAATGAACAATGATGAAGCTAATATGCGGTTCAAATAATGGGCTTAAAAAATATTCACTGGATTTTGGAAACAATTTGAATTTTGTTGCTTAACTCACAGAATTTTGTAATGTTGCTGGATTAGCTGGGTTTGCATTCTTTTTTAAATGAGGCTTTTGAAAAAATATTGTCAGAGCTAATAAAATATATTCAGAGTGCAAATACAAGTTCACAGCACTCTAACATACAATGAATTTAATAGCAACATATATTTATAATATAGCGCAGTCAGTTGAAGAATGGCCTTAAGAAATACAGATATTTTTTTCAGAACTCATTTGGTAATTAACAATGTCTGAAAATACTGAGTATTTGGTGTTAAGCAGCAAGATTTGTTCTTGCCCTCTTCGCCCTGTGGTCAGTGGCAACTGAAATGAAAAACAAACAGCAAGACAGATTTTAAAAATAGAACTGACCCAACTGGTTTGTAGAAGTTCAAGGGAGCAGGCCTTGCAGATAGCATTGGATCTTATCTTGGAATGACGATCATTTGGCACAATGCAAAAAAGATTAAAACATTCTTCTTGTGTTATATTAAAATGACAATTTGAACAAAGTGCTCTCAACCATCTGAATCACTATTTCTGTTTCAAATCATTAAGAAATGGGTGAAACACAGCCTGAGGTGCAACACCATTCTGTCTGCATATTAATTTTCCCCAAGGTGTGGACAACATGACCTAATGGCCTCTTTATTGTTCACCCCCACTTATTACTGTCAAAGCGTTCTTTAGAAAAAAGAAAAGGCAAAGTAAAAAACCTTGAGGTATGCCAGCCTTTTATTTATGTAGTCATCGTAGTACATATACATATCAAAGATATTTAAACAAACATGTTTACCGTTCTGTTTGTGTTTACAAGCAGTGGTCATTCACTGGGCATGGCTTACACTTTTAATCATGGAATTAAATACAATGTAAAAAGGAACTTTCAAAGTTGGTTCTAATGTGTTGAAAAACAAACAAGAAGAAAAAATTTGGTACAAGTGCCTTAAATATAAAGATGTAACTGAAGGCATATTATAAGGTTGAATAGAATTATCGTCTATATATTTACACCATTTCTTCACAACATGTTATACACAATTTAGAATCTTGTAAACACATCTGTCAAGAGCCCGGGAACTTGTGTTACAAGAATGACATGAGAAAAGACACCATGCTGAAGGCATGAGGAAATAGGTTTCTGTAAAACCTCTGCTTTTTGTTTCCTTCTGCGGCAGCTTTTGACAATAACCCTCCTATCCACAGTTAGCATATGTTTACATTTAATGTATAACACAGTTTATGCAATAAGCAAAATAATTTTCATCCTTCATTTTTAAGTTGAGCAAACTTATGATAGATAAATAAAAAGTCAGGGAAAATACTGCTGTCTAAAGGGGTCAATACAAGGTCTAGGTCATTTAAACACATGCAGACATGTAGAAGAAGTACATTTTCCATCTCTAATGATCATTTTGCAGCCAGTCAGTGCAGGTGGTAGTTGTGCCGTGCAGAGGCTGGTTTCCAGGTCTACGCAGGATGGTCACTTTCACCTAAAAGCAGATGTGCCGTTCAGGTGGACTGAATGCATACATGGATATACACAGCTACATTATATAAATATATCAACAAAAAAGTCGGGCCACCTACAAATTATACCTACAGGAGCCTTTATGGCATCCCATTCTAAGTCCATAGGCAATAATATGGACACACAAACATGACTATAACAGCTTCAACTCAAACTCAGTCAGCCATGCATTTATGGACCCTGCTTTGTGCAATGGGGCACAGTCATGCATGAACAGAAAATGGCCTTCCCCAAACTGCTCAAAGTTGAAAACATAGAATAGTCCAAAATGTTTTGGCAAGCAGAAGCATTAAAATCTCCCTTTACTGAAAGTAAGTAGCCCATTCCAACCCCAGAAAAACAATCCAATACCCTCAACCCTCCTGTGTGCTAATGCCAGAGGAGGTTTGGAACTCAGCAACCCCACCCTGTAACTTTATATGGCTGCCATTTTGTGACTGAGCTTCTGTGCTTCCCAAATGCTTCCCATTGGCAATAATACTACTTACAGCTGATATACACGTGTGGTAATGGGACTGTGTAAGAAGTGTGGCCCAATATAGTATATATCATGGAGCCTGATCATTTGTTAGTGCTTTGGAATTTTGTGTACAAGTAGTAACTATATACCTCGATTTTGAGTGACTTGCTGATAAACATGTTGAACTCCTCCACATTGCTGACATGCAAGTCATTAACGGCCAGAATTTGGTCGCCTTTGTGGAATAGGCACACAGTCTGTGGCTGTCCCGTCCACCCAGACACACTGTGAAACACATAGATGAAGAGGTTCCATTTTTAAATGGGCTATATTGCTCCCAGCTATTGTATTTGGTATAATGGGGATTACAGTCATGCAGATCATATGATATGAAAAGACTGAAACAAATACATTAAGCTTATCAGATGTTCTGCAAGCAAAACTAACAATATAATAACTCAGTTTAAAACAACTGAACCTGGCATAAGAAAAAGCCTAACTGTAGCATTAAACAAGTGCATTCAAAGAGCAGATATTAAATCCTTCACAATACACCTGAATGGTTTAAATTCTCTAACACAAATGAACAGCTCCTGCAGCACAACCCGAGGAAATAATGGCAAGCAGCACTGTGACAGCATTAGTTTTGCCTGAGATACATTGATCAAGCCAAACGTGCACAACAGACACGAGTAAATGTAACATTAATATCTGAGGTTTTTGTGTTTTCATAAATAATTGATTTGGTACATATGACACCATTTGGTCAAAGCAGTCTAACATGAATAACTTTTCTGTCAGTAATATACAATTTTACCCTGATTTTTTTGAAAGACATACCTGGGCTTCTTATCCACATATGTTAAGGTAAGGTGCTTTTTCAGATCTGCCTGGTTCACCTCAATATCCCTCTCCTCTGGAGCAACATGGTTGAGGCTTGAAAGAAAAATAAAAGACAACAAAATATTTATAATTTGGTATCTCCCTTTAAATCAAATTGAAACAGTATATTTGTAAAACTGTGTATTTATAGTGTATAGTCCTGAGATCAGTAGAATTCAAATAAAATTATACTGTTCTATAACATTTCTATATATCTAGATCAAAGCAGTCCAAACTGGATGATCTTTTGGACTCTAATATTACAAATACATTGCATTAATTTGTTGCATCATACCTTGACTTCCCATTTACTTCCATTAGTGTCAGCTGGCTTCTCAATCCCACCTCTTTCACATCAACCTCTCTGTCAAGGCTTGAAAGAAAATTAAAATACAACAAAACTTTATTTAAGTGTCTTGTGGTAGATCTGGTATCCAGAAGAAAAATATATCTAAATCTTAACATCTACTTTTCCTCAGAGCTGAAACAGCATTTGTGTGATTGTATATATGTGCGTGCAGAGTATGGCCAGAATTTGCAGACATAATTTAAAGTAAATAAATTCTCCTAAAAAATATCTCAGTTCTTATGAAAAATACACTGTTGCAAATCAATTTTAGTAAAAATTTAGTTAACAATAAGTGAAATGAGAGGAAGTTGGCAGCTAGAAGGAAGGAACTTGACAAACTGACAAAGACTGAAGGGAGGGAAGGGTTAAAAGGCACAGGTGTACTCAAGGGGATAAAAGCAGGAAAAGAAAAAAGACTGGAAGTAAGCCACATTAGTAAAGGACATTCAAAAGAAACCATGAAGTCACTGAAAGAAAGACAGAGAATGCACAAATACAAAAAAAATTAAAGCACAGACAGGGAGTCACAGAAGAAATGGGTAAAAGATAAAACATTGAAACAAGAGGAAACTTGACATCATGTTTTAAAGACTGTTTTTATCAGTTGACACTGTTTGCTTGTAGACAGAATCTACTCTAACCAGTTTAGTAACATGTCAGCATTGGTTTGGATCAATGTTGACATTGTTTGGTTGCGTTAGTTCACTGAGTCATCCTGAATGTGCTTACGTCTTTTTTGTTTGGTTGTTGTAAAGATTACAAAGTTGTTTTTAACTTTTTTGATGTCAGAGAATGCTACAGTTGATTTTTCAAACGTCACCATGTATTTGTTATAAGCAGAGGAGCTACTTAACCAGAAAGTCAATGATGTGGTCGAGCATCTGGCTCACAACCCATCACAGTTCAGAGGTTACTGAAATGTGTAAAGTACAGAAAGAAAGTGATACATTTTCTTGTCATTGTTTGGCTGTTTTGCACAAACTAATGAGAACTGAAATCTCTTAGGAAGTCAAAGAGGTTCACAAACAATCATATGCAGGCCAATGGCCCAAATTCTTAAGTGGCCTTAACCTGGGTTAAGACCTGTCATTAGGTCAAGACAACCTAATTACAATAATCTCCACTGTGTAGTGGTTTGCTTATTTGCTTTGCAAAAAAAAAGGTCCCTGTTTGGAGTCCAGGTGAAGACATAAGCCCCTCCGATGGTGGAAGGGTTGCATCAGGTAGGGCACCTGATGTAAAATCTGTGCCAAATGCTATGGTGACCCCTGGGGGAATACAGGCGAGAAGCTGAAGGTGCTTACTTATTTACTTTAAATAAGCCTTATGGTGGCATTTATGAGTAGATGGGGCACATGCAAACACTCATTTTATGAGCATAGCAATCCAGACCAATACTCTTAAAAGCAGTGATTCTGAGGAAAATGACAAATATGACCACAGTTTAGATGAAGGCCCATTACATGAGCATAGCCTCCAAGGTTAATCAAATTCTGTTCAACACTCTAGGACAGGGTACTCGAATCTGCAGTTCCGAGGACACACGCTTCTCTCTTTCCCATCTCCAATGGCTCCCTGTATATCTGACGAATACCTGGATAATTGTGAACATGGTAATGAACAATGTTTATTTAACATTTAAATTATTATTATCATTACTTTAATTGATTTTCTGGCGTTCTCCAGATTTAAAAAAAGTGCAGTCTATAAGTGAATATCAGTAATTTTTTTGATATTTTGACAGCTGAGATGTGCATCATAGCCCACCTCTATCCTCTCATTTTTGCTGAACCTGGCTAGTGGCTATAGTTTTGATCTATACACATACATGCTAAGTCTTGACCCCCTTAGGTGTGGATTCTGAATCCATAAAATAAGAGTCAAAGAGGAAAATAAAAAACAGCACCTGGACAAATTTTTTTGAAGACGAGACAAGTTCTGCAGCTTCATAAATGCCACAAAACAGGGTGTGATCTTAATGAAAATGCAAAGTTAAAGTACCAAATAATCATAAATATCCCAATTCAGAGAAGTCACATGTGGTTATAGATTTAAATTAGGCTGAGTATGCCAAAAATGGCTCTTTTGAGAGTAAAGGTTGTTGACCTCTGCTCTAGGAGTAGCAATTCTTGTAAATTTTTGATGGAGATACTGACAGTCGACATTTGCCACGGTACTAGTTCATTGGTCCTTCAGCTAGATGAGAGCAAAATCAAGCTTTCTTTGCTATAGTGTATCTTATCCCTCATACAGCATGAAATAAACATTTGGTGCACTGTTTTTGTTTATTATAATGATTCAGACAAGCCTTCCCCACAGGCAGAGAGGTTTTTTTGATTCACTATTATACAGTTTTAGTTCATCTCACCTTTCAGTGGAGCTTTGTTCTTCTGGTGTGTCCATTATCTCTACAGGAGACATGCCACCGTTTTCACTGGAGCTGCTGCTAAAATCTGTGGACTGACGTGTATCTTCACTGTAAAGCATGAGAGATAAAAACATCAGATGTCAGTACATGTCTCCCTCTGCATACACTTTAGTGGAGGTCACTCACAGGCAGAGCCTACATGTAGCAAGAGATTTTGTACTTGAATTACAAGCCTTGGTTAGAACAACATCCACACTTAACTTGTGATAGCGAACAATAAAGAAAGATTTTTTTTCCCAGTCCCACAAAAAATATGCTGAGATTTTTTTAAGTGGTTCATAATAGTAGCATAGAAGAAGCAAATAATTCACAAAGCAAACTGTGGAGGCACTGGAGGAATTTTAATTAAGAGCCATTTTAGAAAGGAGTCTTTTTTGCCATATGCCAAGTGTAGTAGACAGTTATTCACTGTGGCAGCATTACAGTTAGCTACATCAGAAATGAAGAATTATTACACAGATTGGTATCACAGAAAATTTTGTAAAGCAAACAGCAGCAGGATTTTATGGCAGAATAGTTTAGAATAGACAAGAACAACAGATCGTCTGCCGTTCTGGTTATCAGCACAAATGCCTGGGTAAAAAGGAAAGTCAAATTGATTGAATAGAACCTGCTCTACACATGAAACCAGAAATCTGATATATAACATAGATACAACACAGATTTACACACTTAGAATTGTCAGTATTGTTTGCTTCTTACAGCCTTGCTGCATGAAAAACAACACTGTGAAACAGTAATGCATGAATGCATAAAAGAAGAGGTTGATCATCAGTGTCTTAAATATAAGCTTAAGAAACCATGTACTGTTTTGTGAAACTTTTAAAAACTATTTATTATTTATTAAGATCGGGCAGTTGTCTGACATGCAGTTCAGAGTGAACCACGTTCACTGAGGTAAGGGTGCGCAAGCTCCACCAGGCTCATTACATGGGCTGACCTTTTTAGTGTTTTTTCTTTTGTGTCCTATCTTGAGTCCATGTAAGTTAAGAAAATAGCAAGCCAGTCACAATTTTAAAGTAATTTTACTTTAAAATGTAAATTTATATAAGCAATTTGTATAAGATCTCAACTGTGGGTAATTTGCATAAGTAAATTTAATTTAAAAAGTAAATTTCTTGTAACCTGCAGATAACATAGCTGATGTAAACCGTTCCACCAGATGAAAAACAGGTAACAAAACACAGCTCATAGCTTAACTGTAAATGCATCAGTAAAGCTTATCAGGGCGATGTAAATACAGTGTAAGTGTTAAGACATAACCTCTTTCACCTGCTGATAAGATACATTTCATGTAGTTAAGCACTTAAGTTGCTGAACAGGCTCAGAAGTGCTTCTATTCTTAGACTTTTGACTGTTCCTAAAGCATAAACAATTTTGTGTTAAAAAAAAAGCCTGGCTGTTGTCAAGGTTTTGACAATGACACCACAGTTACATATGATGGCATTGAGAACAGTGACAAAACATGTTACAAAATGCTTCACATAGGGCACAGGACATAGGGCAATGACACTCTACCTGTCATCATCAACTGTCTCCTCAGCACATGGAGACAGTGGGGACACGTGTGTCTTCAGTTTTTCAAAGACTTGAGGGTCAGACCTTATCGGGGTGCCTGTGTTGACTTCTGCAACTTCATGGTCCCTGGAAGCATTTGGTACAATTACATTTTCAACAAAAATCAGGAACTACTTTTTATCATTTTACTAGAAAACTGTATATCAGATTCTACTAAGTAAACTTACTCTGGCTGAGCTGCATCTTCATTATATTTAAAGTCGGTCATTGTTACATATCTAAGTGGGAAATCAGCAAACAAACTGTATTAAGTACTGTAGCACTCTAAGTCAAATTCTCACAAAATGCCACTACAGAAAACTGAAAAAAAGGGAGCATCAATTTTACTATTGTGGGACAAAGGAAAGGATATTTAATACTTACATTGATTCCACACTGGCGCGTTGTGCTGTATGTTTTGCCCCAGCATTATTCATATCCTGTGTAAATAAAAAAAGACAGATACTATTATTCTTAGTTAACATAGGTCAGAATTTCAGATATCATTCGTGCTTGGTCTTCTTTGAAGAAACTTTTGTATTCTTTTATTTCTTCTTCTTCTTCTTCTTCATCTTCTTCTTTCAGCTGCTCCCATTAGGGGTCGCCACAGCGGACCATCTGCCTCCATCTCACCCTATCCCTTGCATCCTCTTCCCTCACACCAACCCTCTGCATGTCCTCCTTCACTACATCCATGAATCTTCTCTGTGGTCTTCCTCTTCTCCTCTTGCCTGGCAGCTCCATCTTCAACATCCTTTGTCCAATATATCCACTATTCCTCCTCTGAACATGTCCAAATCATTTGAGCTTTGCCTCTCTGACTTTGTCTCCAACTCTCTGATGTCTTCTTTTCTAATCCTGTCCATCCTGGTTACTCCCAGTGAAAATCTCAACATTTTCAATGCACCCCTGACACTCGTCTCCATCCACTCCACCCTGCCTGCACTCTCCTTCACCTTTCTTGTGCTCTGTCCATTGCTTTGGATGGTTGATCCCAGGTATCCTCTTTCCTCTGTCCAGAGGACACACCAAATACCTTCTTGGCTGTTTTCCTCACCACCTCAGTTGCACTTTCCCATCTGGTAACTTGTCACTACCACCCAGAGCCTGTCTGCACAACATTCTTCCTTCCTCAACTTCCACCATTTAATACTTGGCTCTACCTTCACTTGCTTCCTCTTCTTGCTTTCC
>VUQH01024239.1:16221-27601 GCA_015106775.1 Etroplus canarensis
TTTGAGAGAGAGAGAGAGAGGGGAAGAGGGAAACATTACAATTAAGGTGGTGACATCGACCCCCTGGTGGACATGCTCTGGGACCAGATGTCCTGTCAGAGAAATGCTGGCCTTCACCTCCAGGGAGCTCTGGGTTGAAATCTGGTTCATGTCTCAATGGGGGAACTCTACAGATCCTGTTCCATCATTAATTCAAGAATAACTCATTTAAGTACTAGTCTCTGTTTCCTTTTCTTTCTTTTTTTAGATTGTGTTCTGCTATTTTTCAGATCCACTCAATAATGTCAGAATACTGAAAGTCACTTGCATATTGTCACAAAAGAGAACTTCAAGACATCTTGGCAACAAAATTCTGCATTAGTTAATGATTTCGTACATTTTAGGTTTGACTGCTTAATAAAAACTGGGAGAAGTTATTCTTTCACAATAGCAATCATTTGCTGGGCCTTTTAAATGGGAGTCAAGCATTTATTTACTTATTTCTTCTTACCTCAACCTTCCTCAAGCTCTAGCTGTTTGACAGATGCCCGGCTATCAGTGCTGCATGAAGTACATGTCATTTTCCTCAGAGGAGGCCTTAGAGGAAACACGATCACAAAGAGACCCCACAATCTTTACTGTTTCATTTTCAAGCCCAGGATACTGCCATTCTCTCTCATTTCGTCCTGTACTTCTTTTGTACGAGGCAGCTGCTGTTTTTTGAGATGAAAGACTCTGTTTGGCAGTCTTCAAAGAGTCACAGAACTCTAAAAGTCACTTGTGTAGCGGAGCTGTTCTTTCTCCATTTTATATCCAATATGGAGGTGATGATCAAAAGGATCTGAGCTGAGGGAGAAGGTAAAAGATGTCTGCTTTGGAGTAAACAACAGTAATTTCAATTCTCAGACCCACATGGGGCACTGATTTAAAGACTGTCCTGTAGCTAATGCCAGACACAAGTTTTACAATTTTTGTATTTGAAAAACTGTTATAAAAATTGTTTAATAAGGAATGAAAGTATAAAAAGATCTGATTATTTTAAAATAAATAAATGTGTTGTAATGCAACACATATTAAGCAGTCCATTACACCGATTCTAAACATCTCATCTCATTTAGGGGAGAAATATAAAATCATTGAGCAGTTACAGGGAGTCTACTCATCAAGATTGACAGCAAAATCCAAACCATTAACTTTTCACTCAGTGTGGAGTACACCCATCTGGAGGAGAGTCTTTGGGCTGCAGGAGATCCAACATATATTTATGAGAGAGTTTCTTCATGTTTCAAATGAGGCTGCTTTGGAGTTATACAGCTGGTCTGAGCAAATTGAATTTTTTAATGAAAGCCGTGTTAATAATTCACACTCATAACCTGGGGAAAGTTTAGGGGCCGTGCACTAGAGGTGATGAGGGGATTGGTTGAGAACTCTGAACATCCCACTGTGTGCTGCCACGATCATCCTTAGATGCCCTACTGCATTTTTAATGCCCTGCTGTGCCAGTGTCACACAGGATTGGGACGGGGCAGTGACTCTTCTCAACCAGATCATAGTGTGACATAAGCTAAAAGTCACACAAGGGTATTTTTTTTTTAAAAATCACTTAAATTGCTATGTTACTCTGCCAAAAGCAAATAGAAAAGTAATCTCTGAAAAAAAAAAAAAAAACATTTGGAAGCAGTTTGAACCAAAGCTGTCAAGACTAAGATATGCAAACAATGCAAAGAAATAGAATTAGCATACAATCAAAGCGAAGAATAATCACATTTGTGATTGTTCGCACATATGCACAAATACTCTACTTAGACAACAAATACACTGGCATTAGGGATTAGGGCTGCAAAACACAGATATGTTTAAATTTCTGACAAGAAGGCCATTCCTTTGGAAATGGATTTATTTCTTTTTTTCTTCTATTTTATGTCTTTGTTGTTCCTTATTTCCGCTCGCGTCCTTTCCTAAGGAATAAATATCTTTGTTTACCTTGGAAGTCATTGTGTTGTCATTACTATCATCTGTCTGCTATTAGATAGATAGTATTGCCCTTCAGTGGGAAGAAAATCCTCTAGCCATCCTAGAATACTAATAAGAAGAAAAGTAGTTAATGGCATTACCTTCAGATCCATTTTTGTTTTTATATTTTTACTTTCTATACATTCCACAGGAATAATTCCCGTTGCACTCCACAAAGCCTAAGAATAATTATTTTACATATAAGACAAGGAACTTCAAAATACAGCCTCTGTATACCAACAACTGCTTTCGAGGAGACTGCAGATATCAGCAATAAGACTTTTTCCCCAGATACCTCATGGTTATCAGTGATGAAATGGGATCTAAATTGCAGCAGACCTGAGCACTGTACTTCTCTAAACTGAATACACTTGTAATGATGACACTGCAGGGTAACCTGGGTGCCAGCAACTGACAGTCCATTTTATAGTGACTATCTACTGGTCCTATTTCCTGCTCTTAAATGAGAATGAGTTGACCATAGTGGACTTGCCTATTCACCCTAACTATCTTGCCCGATGTTAGTTCTTTACAGGGTGTTGTCCACTCATCCGTCATTACATGGGCCTTTCTGTAGTAACATTATCGCTTTAGATAAGGCTTCAATAAACTGCCATAGCTTTTAGGGCTCTCTCTCTTGCCACTCTAATCCAATCTATGATGTGGAGTCTGTTCATCATTGTGCACCGCAAGGCATTTCCCATGTCCCTGTGCTCTTGGTTGCACAGGAAGTAATGGATGGCCTTGCCCTTGGTTCACCCCAAGGCCTTATGGTTCCTCTTTAACTGTTTGTCTTCAGGTTGTCTTAAATGGGACTGCACTGTGGTATTTTGATTTGATTAAATCAGGTTTAAAAGGTTAGATATAGAGAGGGAAAGCATTTGCCATTCCCAGTACTGTGAGCCAGTCCTCTGCCATTTAGCATTGGGCAGTGGCCAAAGGAAAGTGGAAAACTGAAATGACTTCTCTGCTCCTTTGTGATTTGCACTAATGTCCCCCAGGGATTGAGCAATGACCACTGTGAATTCCCCCAGGACGCCAGCCAGATTGAAACCCCTGCCAACAGATTTGAAAGGATAGCAAATCATTTAAACTCCCCAATGTGCATTAGCATTTTTTTTCATTGCCCAGGCCAGCCTCCACAATATTAAATTGCACTTGATAAAATAAAATAAAAATCAGAGAGTGCGACAAGAGCTCTTCAACCTCCAAATCAGCAAAGTGAATATTGGAGTGGCCACTAAAAATTAATTATACTTTAATTCACTTTGTTTATTTTATCAGGTTTCTGTCATCCATTCAAGGAACCCAGCTAAAAAAGAAAGGACTTAAAAGAAGAAGAGCTAAGATCTTAAGAGGTGTACTGTGGCAGAGACCCACAGCAGTGAAAAATGTGTAGGGATTGCCTTTAGCTGATCCTGTCTGTGACACCAAATTATTGCTGCGTATAAAAATAGGACTTGTATTAAAGTGGGCAGAGTGAATCCCAGCAGTACCATCTCAAAGAAACACTAGATGTACAAGCTCACAATCAATACAGCTATTTTCTTATTCTAGGATATATTAATGTTTAAGAATCAATAAAAACCTTTACTTGAATTGAACTGAATTGAAATGAACTGAACTGAATTATACTTTAAAAATCCCACAGGGAAATTATTATTTAAGGCATGTTATGGAATCCACGAATAATGGTCAGTCCTCAGTACTCAAGGTTTTCTTTGTGCTCAGGTAGACTTCACGCAATGCAAACGAGGCAATGAAATGCATGTCTGAGTGTCTTTGTAGACGAGGGTTATGACAGTTGAAGATTTGCTGCAAAAACCACTACAGAAGGTGTAATCACAAGGTATCATCAGGACTCTGCATGACCCTGTGTGTTTTGTTTTACTAATTATTTTCAGCCACGGCAGGTGCACATTTGTGATTTTCAACATAGTGACCAGTGCAGTTTTGGAGTCTACAAAGATTTTCATCAACAGGCCAGCAAGTTCAAGTTGAAGATGATCAGTGGTGATAAGAGTTTGTGTAAGGCTACAATCCACAAATCCAAGAGCAGTTTTTGCATTGTAGGAGCCTGCAGGCTCCAACCTGTGCCAGCTGAAAAGTACAAAAAGGAGTATTGTCATCGTTATTTTTTACTGTGAATTCGTCCCTAGGATCAGAATTTCACTGCCAAGTTCTACTCTAATGTCAGTGAGGAGTCGGGGGGGGACGTTTGCTGCAAAAGACCTTAACTGGTGCAAAATGACAATTGATCTCATCATTGCAACAATTCAACCACTCAAATTTTTTGATCGCAATAAAAAAGGTTTTGTTATTTATCCAGTAACTGCAACTTTTTCCTCACCCCCAAAATTAAACTCATGTTCAAGGGTCGCTGCTGTAAAACAGTGGAGTGCAGATAGCGCTTGATAAATTTTACAGACCAATACTCGCAGTGTTCAAAATGTAACAGGAGAGCCGGAATGCTGCACAAGATGATTACTTTGTAGGAGATGGAGGCTAAATTTAAATTAGATATAGTATTTCCTTCTTAAAATCACAATCATAAACGTTGTACTTCATAAAGAGTCACATGAAAGGGAGAAACAGAGAGACTTTCTTTTACCAAGCATTTCAAAAACTCAGTGTCACAGACTGTCGTCAGTGTTCTTGCTTTCCCAGAAACGAATATAAATGAAAGAAGTTGGCACAGTGCCAACATTGGTGGTTCTGAAAGAGTCTGAGAAAAGGGGGGTATGTTAACATTGAAATCCCTACTAGTGAATGGCCCTTTCTTCCCAATTGCTTAATTGTTTTAGTGGGGCAGGCAGGTGGCTCAAAGCCCCATTTGGCATCTGGTGAAAAAAAATGTGGAAAAAAAGCCCATATACACTGTGTATGGAAGTATTGGGGGAGGGTGGCAGCATTAGACATGCACCCCACCAACACCCACCACTAGATTTCAAAAGTTTGGCTTGGATCAAGAGCAAGTTTGTGCTGCTATTGTGTGAGATGTGCTTTGCTGAATAAAACATCTTTTGGTATCAGTGGCAGATCAAATCGGTTTTCAAAAAGCCATGCTTCTCACCACTGGTGTCTGGTACCACAGAGAGAACTGTTTTCCTACCCATTTAATAAACAGAAGCTACTGTGCTCTTCCATTTAGCAATTTTGAGCATAATTTAGATGTATCTACTAAAATGGAAGCACACAAGTAGGGAAGTGATGCCAAAGGCATCTCACTACAGAGGTTGTCTCACACAATGTTGCTTTACAACCGTTCCCATGAGTGTTCTTTATTATACTGGAGTCCAGACACATACAACTGCCTCAAGGTTTGCTTACAAATTAAAGTACTATGCATACTATCCATTGCCAGTTTTTAAAACATGAGCAGCAGTTTTAATGGCAGGCAGACACATCAACATCAACATTCACACACAGGTGAGAAGCTTCTCCCTCCTTAGATGCCGCTTGTACACGTTAAAAGACTGATTTGCATTTATATTGCTATTCAAGGCTTGCAGCTGTAATAGCAAGAGCAAAGTAAAAGTGCATTGATGTGCTCACATGTATACACAGAAAGACACAAAATGCATGTGAAGTGTCCAGCATGAAAACCTTTTCCCCGAGACCATTGTTACGAATCTTTGGCATGAGAATGCTGGAGCTGGGAAAAAATAGAGAAAGAGAAAGGGGAGCAAATGGGAGAAAGGGGAAAAGGGTAAGTTCATCCAAATGTAATGTTGGGCTGTCCCAGAAACTTCTCGCCAAACACTAGGAAGTCATTATCAGATCAGCAACCCAATTCCTCAAGTGCCTCCTGTGCCGAAGCACCACATGCATCTTCTGGGCTCCTTCCAAACAGCCTTTCACCATCAAGTGGATGCATTGCTAGACTGGTTTACTAACAAATGCTTTGAGCAATAAAGTGACATAGGTTGCAGTACTGTGCTGCATCATCCTTGCATAGGATTTAATCAAAATTAGAGCTGAAGATTTGAAAAGATAGTACAATACCATCCTAAAGGAAAATGGGCCAGAAACATTTGGCCAGGATGGTCATTTACAAAAAGGAAAAACTAACAGAATAATGAAAACTTACATTCTTAACAAAATCCAATCTTGTGACCCCACCATCATCACATCAAAGCTGTAATCTGTCGTTTTCTGCAGATTTAAACTATAGTAGAGATGATGGCGCATGCACCTTGTTGTTTCTGCAATGAAATCGAATTTGACAAACCAATATTTTGTAAATGGCTATGTACTGACAAAACTGCCCAGTTGGCATTTACAGGCTGGCAGGACTGAAAAAAAATCTTGACCAAGATTTCTTATTAGTAAATCACTGAGAGCATGTTTAACTACGTTAAATGTAGTGTTCTATAAAACTCCATCCTACAAATGGGCAATTTAGAAAATTACTAAATGATTAGATGCAAACTATAAATAAGCAATGAATAATATACATTTTTGTACAGTCTTACTGCACTATTTAAATCTGACATAACCTTGTGTTCTTATGTTATTATCTAGTTTACATAACGGGTTTTCTCATCATGCTCAGTGGTTTAATCAATGTGTGCTAAACAATTCTCAATGTACTGAAAAACTGCCTTCTTTATGTTCAGATTATGGATTGTGTGTTCCTTTTTTAGCTTAATTTGTACAGTATACCTCCTAAAAATGGAAAAAAAAAAACTGTAGTGGAAAGAAAATGCAATTGACTTAATTATATGTTAAGGTTAAACATGGGACAAAATAAACATTAAGCTGAGCATTTTCTCAGTGTAAATGACTTGAACAAAAGACTTAGTCATGCCTGAAATGTGCAAAGCAGCACGCTGACAAGATAGAAACAAACATTGTTTTAACCCATCTCGTACAACAGCTATGTTCGACAAGTAATCACAGATCCCAGTAGCAAGTTAAAAAATAGATCAAAACCTCAGCTGGGAGAGACCTGGACAAACAGAGAAAGGACACAGTCATAATAGAACCATCAATATATTTCTTGAGGCCCAGTTGTGCCAATGTTTTGCCCTCTCCAAAGAAAAATAACACAGTATGATCCACCACTGCTCTATATACAGCACCCCCACAACTGAACACACACAGTCCTGTAGAGTCAGTGTTAGTTGCTTTGGTAAGAAAACATAGCCTGTTGTTTCCTGTGCATTAAACTGCAATTTAGAAGCCAGTAATCCATCCCATAATCTGTCACCAAATAAAATCCTGACCGGGGTTAGAGAGGGCTTCCTCATGCTTCCTTAGTATTACTGAAGTACAGCATTACTGCATGTAGGTCTATTTAAAAACAGATGAACTTCAGCTATTCCTGCTCTCCAAAGATAAAGTCTGAGAAGGATGGAGATGTAACAATAAAGAACACAGTGAAGAAGTACAGCTGCTAACCCTGACTTCACAGGTGACCCAGTGATCACAACAGCATCTGGTTGAATTACTTAACACTGCCGCCCAACAGACATGTAATCCGGGATAATGCCCTTTTGCTGAGCGCTCCAATCTGGATAAATTCATCCCACAGGAATGGGATCCAGCGGCAAAGACTAAGAGCGAGAGGAGATGAGGGCCTTGGAGTTTTGATTGGTTGGTACTAAAGAAAACTGTGGGGACTGGGAAGAGGGTCTAGATAAATAATGAGGCCCAATAGTAAACAGCTTGATTTTGCTGACAGGCTGACTGACGGCATGAGGGGAAGAAGATCATTGCCTGGTTTTCCAAGAAGACTCTTAACTAATCATTTTTCCTTTCCCTGGCTGACCTGAATCCTGGCAAGCTGGAAATGAGGTTTTCATTCAAACTGCTGTCACCGGCTTTATCACACTTACATTCTGCATTGTAAGTTTCGTAAACGTGTATGTCATCATAATAGTATCTTCATATATTTTTTAGTTGATTGTATAGTCATCAGTTTGAAAAGCAATTAATAAAGCTCTGATTTGAATCTTTTTTTTTTCCCTTGGAACTATCATCTCTTTTTAACGCCTGAAATACTTCCTAATATTGAGACTTACAAGTTCCAGCTGTCCAGCACCATCCTCTTAGATTATTTATTCATATGTTTACTTATTACCATAAATATCCAACAGGGCATTCGGCTCAGAGGGATTACAGTGGGCTTAATCTATCGTGGCACAGAAATGAGCAGGAGTCACAGTGGATGAGGTGACTTAAGCTGGCTAGCCTTGATGGAACATGCAACACAAACAAGACAACAGACTATATGCCACTGGACTACATCGTGAACTGATGACATCGTCTGTCACTCACTGTGTGACGATCACGGTGAGCGGTACCACACTCCCATATCAAAATATAGGCAATGCTTATGACAAATTTAGCTTGTGTTTTGTGGTTCTTATAATATTTCCACTGAACATATGACTGCTGGAAATGGTAAAGCTCATGTTAGAAAAATTTACACCAGTTTTAGCATTCCAAAAGTATTGGCATAAAACAATTAATTACTTCTGAGTTATTAGAGTCGTAATCCATGCATTAGAGAGCAGAGTGTGTTGCTTACAAATAACTATTCATAATAATGAGGCTGAAAATTGGTATTTCTGTCTGACTAGTGTTGTGCAGCGTCATGAGCTGTATTTCTTTCCCTCTTTCCCCTACTCTGGAGAAGCAAGAATGATTTCCCATCTATAAAAATCCACATATCCAAACATGACATAGAAAAGACATTTAATTATACTTTGGTGAAGAAATATGTATCAAAGCCTGCCGCCCATGAAAAGCGGATTTAGAGTCGTCAGACAGCAGTTAATAGACAGCAGTAAATGAAATAGGGGCTGTTGGGGGGCACTAAGACGTGCTTTCCAGGACTAAGAAACAGCTTAGTCTGGCTTGGTGGTAAAATCGGGAGTTCCGACACAAGACATATTTAAGTGGTGGGAGATAATGAAGGTGACGGGGGGGAGGAAAAGGGCAGGAGATTTTAAGAAGATTGGGATTTCATTCCCATGAAGCAGCAACACCCCTAGTGGCTGAGCCCTACACTGAAGATGGCATGGCAGAAGGCAGAAGACTAAACACTTTGCATATTAATTTCACATGGTATCAGTCAGAGCAAGAAAAACACACAAAAACAGGAAGGGAGACATGCACTCAAAGAGGAAGACAGAAAAGGACAGTGACCATACACTTGACAACATCCACTTTTCTTCAAAGTCTGGCACATTGAGCACAAGATTAAAATGTCCCTCACCAACATGCTGCTACTTTTTCCCTACATATATAACCAATCATCCAATCTGATGGCAGGAAAAATGAGGAGGAGATGGTATGAGGGGATGGACTAGGTTGTGGACAAGTCTGGCCTGAGGTGAATGTGTTCCTGGAGACTGTCTCCCAGATCTTTCTGACTGGAGCTGTGTCATCTGTCACTGGCTGGAGAGGTGACAGCAAAAGAAAAGGTGGCCTAGATGCGATAACAGTGTAGTCAGGAAAGAGAGCAGCTCACAACAGCTTTCCCTCTCTTCATTCTCCCCCTCCGTCTTGTTCGCTCTGGACCATTTACTTCTCAAAGTTGAGAGAGAAAAAAAAAAACAACTGCTCAGTGCTTCTCCTTTTCGACTGACTCTTCTCTCGCTTTCTCACTGTCTCACAGGATAGCTGCATCTAAGTATATGCCTGCAATGGCCACAACTCCCCTCTGTCCCCCGTGTTCATAAAAACAAGATTGTTTTTCGCAGCTTTCTGCTGACACCGGCTCGACACATAAACAGAGCCGTAATTTGTACAACAACAGTAAGCTTCAGGGAAGCACTTTTTTCTCCCCAGAGGCATGCATAGAGAAGGTAGGCTGTTATCCCCTGTTTACCTGGCAGGGAAAGTGGTATTTTATATTATGGTAATAACCAACTGCACCGAAATGCGCAGCAATCCCATCTCATTCCAGTTGTAGCAATCGTCTTATTCTAACTGGTATATATCAGATGAGGTGTTAGTTGTTCCCAGAACTGGGGCAAACCCTGCAATCTTCTGAATTACAATGTGGAGGGTTAGGAACTACAACAAAATTAGCTATTTTAATGTTTTTTAATGCCTACTGTAGCTAGACTTTTATCTATGGTATGTATATAGTAGCAAGAAATGGAATCAAGTGCAGTTAAAATATGCATTTTAAGTCAGCTGTGGATACAAAACTTAGCAGATGCTTAACAAAGTGAACGATACTAATGAATGATCATGTATTTCTGCATCATAAAAAGCACAGATGGTACAGAAACACTCATGGAATCAGGGGAACAGAATACAGCAAAGCAGCACAATCAGGAATAGCAATGTCTATGGTGTTTGATGGACCACAACTTTTCCATTTCAAAACCAAGAGAGAGAAAGCTTCCACTGCTCCGACGCAGAGGTTCAGTTTACAGAAGCACCGTTACTGTATCCCAAGACATATGCAGCCATGAAGAGAATAAGCCGTAAAGACACTCTATCTGCAAGAGCTGAATGCCCGTTAAAGCACGGTAGATGCTGAGAGGGACTTAATTGCTCCATCAGTCAGTTTCAAATAGGTCGGTTATGATATCATTATTTTCTATTTGCCTCAACATGAAAAATAAGTCAGCTGGAAAGAAATATAATCACAGCAAATTGTTGTGTTTGATGAGTAGTGGGCTTTTTTCTATGCTATAGATTATAAATCATCATGTGAAGCAGATGAATTCAGTGCTGAAGAAAATGATCTTGTTTACCAAGTTTCATTTACAGCTGCTGTTTTACCAGCATGTTACCAACTTTGAGCTGTCAGTTTCCACGCAATATATCAACAAACTGAGATCTCGGAGTTTTCTGAGCTGCTCTTCAAAAAAGGTTACAACTCCCTTTGGGAAACAACTACGCACACGCACAAGCATGCACAGACAGGCATTTGCTCAGTCAGTGCTTAGTGTGATGGGGTCAGACTCTGAAAGGAGGTGGCGAGCATGTTATTGACCTCTACCCTGTGTAATATAAACTAGTATGCTCATTAATGGGTGCATGATGGTGCAAAAAAAAACAAACCTTCACTGTCAGATTCAGCCCTGTGAGTCTCTGCAGCCTATCTCACAGTGCCACAGAGGGGTTACATAGAGGTAGACTTCTGCATTACTTTGCTCACTTCTATTGTTTTCCAAAGACAACCACCTGGTGGCAAGCAGGGGAAACAACTAATCCATCCTCATTCTGTCCACAAACAGACTGTCTAGGAATAAAAATAACAACATCAGATACTGTCCAAAGGGCCGGAGTTGCCAAGCTATACACATGGGTCTGCCTTCTGAAGCACTTCACTGTTAACTTTTCTCTCTGCATTCTTTTAACCAGACCCCCCCCCCCCCCCCCCCCCCCCCACCCCCACCACCCCCCCCCCCTCCCCGCA
>VUQH01024239.1:28627-48915 GCA_015106775.1 Etroplus canarensis
CTCTCTCTCTCTTTCTTTCTCTCTCTCTCTCTCGCTCTCTCTCTCTTTGTGGAGTGGGCTTGTAGACTTTGTGCGTCTTCGCTGCTGACTCTAAGAGTACACACGCTCACTCTTCCTCTGTTTCTCGCTGCCCATCCATTCTCTGTGCCTTCAGCCCTCTCTCTCTCTCTCTCTCTCTCTCTCTCTCTCTCTCTCTACCACAGCAGACACTGTCAGGGGATAGAGCTCCACTACTAGACTCCTCCCTCCATCCCTTCTCTCGCTTTCTCTCTCTCTCTCTCTCTCTCTCTCTCTCAGCCTGGCTGTCTGGGTGGCTGTGCCGGAGTGCGAGGCTGGGAGGCTTGGGTCCTCACTCTGGGAACTGCCATGGGAGAAACACAGAGGGTGCAGCTCCAATTACAATGAGAATAGTGTGTGTGGGGGGGGACCTCTGTAGCTGCAAATTATGCAAACATTCACAAACAAAAACTGCAGTTTCACCCCTCCTCCCTGTTGAGACCTTTGTCCCCCTTTGTGCATCCTTCTTTTTTGGATTCTTTGGATGGCACTGAATTTTGGAATCTGTTGGCTTTTCAGTGGGATTGATGAAGCCCGCATTAGTATTCAGCACCAAAGCTTTACATTCATTAGTATCCAGTTTTTATTATTATTATTATTATTATTATTATTATTATTATTATTATTATTAAGGGCGAATTAGAGTCATAGGCACTCACTCAAGGAGATATGATGCAAGACACCATAGAATACCCAAATGCACTGCATGCTTACTGACGAGTTTTCCTAGTTATGCCTCTTAAATATTTTATAAAGAAATAGTTTTTTAATTGGGTTCTTATGTAGGAGAAGTTCACATGTGTTGTGAACCATGTTTTTTGTGCTCTTGCTTTGATTTTATTGTATTATTTTCTATACTCTTGTTTGGAGCTTTATCATCTTCAAGATTCAAGAAGATGTATTGTCATTTCAACCACATATAGCTGACGCAGAACAGTGAAATGAGACATTTCTCCAGGACCTGGTGTCACATAAACATACAACATAAAGATTAAAAAAAAAAAAGAGCACAGAGCTAGGACTAAGACATAGAGTTAGGACTAAGTTGTTTTTTTTTTCCCCTAGCCACATAAAGTGCAAAGTGTGCAATGTGTACAATTAGGTGCAAACAGTGCAAAGTCAATCTGTTTAGTATTTTCATGTGTTGGGTTCTCAGTTCTTAATTTCTTATGGTTGTGAGATTGCTCCACTTTTTATCTTCAAGTATGGCCTCTATGTTCACCTTGCATTTAAGAGCTTTAGTCATGTGTTTTCTTATGTTTAATATTGTTGGTCCAAGTATACTTTGAGATTTATTCTGGGATTTCATGGTTATGGCTTTTTCGTCTAGGTCTAAGTAATCATGTTTTAGTTAGTGTCCAGAGATTAGTGGATTTTAGCCATTGCTCCTATGTCCACTGTGTTTTCCCTATTTGCTGTCTTTGAGTTTCTGTTTGTAATTTGGTTCTTTGTGCTTTTGCTCTTTTCCTTTATGGTTGTCTGTGTCATGTGTATTGTGTTTAATTTTGCTTCCTGTTCCCTGATTCCCTGATTGTGTCCACCTGTACTCCCCTCTCTCTTGTTTCTCATTTGGCTTCAACCTTAGTGTATTAATAGCCCTGCTTTTCAATTGGTCATTGTTGTAACATCAGTTCACCTCTCTGTGTGTGTTTCTGTCAGCATATGGTTATGATTCAAGTTAGCATGAGGATTTTGTTTTGCCTTGACTTTGTGTGTTTCTGCTATCAGCCAAAAAAAGACACGTCTTAAATTTAAGCGGTTTTCCTCGTCTGAGTCTGCATTTGGGTCCTCTCTCTCCAAGACACCTACAATTGTGACAATATGTTGTACTATGACTTTTTTGTTGTTTAGATAAACCTCTTTATAGCCACAAGATCACTGGCAACCCATTTGGGGTAAGGAATAGTATTTGGGTCTTTTCTATAGAATATTCACCTGTTTGACGGTCCAAAATAGAAAAGCTTTTGATAGAAAAACTAGATGCCAAAATGAATATATGAGACTTCATTTAAAAGGTAACATTTTCAGGTTTCTGAAAACGCCCCTAATTAACATAAAGCTGAAAACCCAATCTTAACCCTAACCCTAAATGAGTCACTGGTAACCTGGGGAAGGTTAAGAGGAACCAAGGAACGAGTTTTATGATTTGACTCTCAAATCTGATGTGCACATCAGGGAGCTGGAAGTGGCAGAGTTGAAGATGCTGAAATTTTTGTTGGTAGTGGCAAGAATGGACAGAATTAGACATGAATGCATCAAAAGGGCAGCTCAGGCTGAGCAGTTTGGAGATAAAGTCAGAGAGGCAAGGTTGAAATGGTTTGGGCACGTGAAAAGCAGGAATAGGGGATACATTGGAAAAATGATTCTAAAGATGGAGGTGGTAGGCAGTTGGAATAGAGGAAGACCACAGAGAATGTTCTGCACGGAGGGCATGCAGAGGGCTGGCGTGACAGAAGAAGATACAAGGGATGGAGGCTGATGATCTGCTGTGGTGACTGCTAATGGGAACTGCCCAAAGAAGTAGTAGACTCTCAAAAAAAGAAAAAAAAAAAAAAGCTGGTGAATTTGTTTGCTCATATTTTTCCTTTCACTTTTCATGAGGTTGTACTGCCTACACATTCACAATGTCGCTATGAATTCTCCATTCATGTGATAACAGTATACAGCATTCAGATTTCATCAAAGATTTGTTAATTGAATTATCTTTTATGATTCTAAACATTTGTAGGTGAGCCGTTTTCAGTTTCCACCACGATTCTTAGCCTCAAGAGATCTTAACAAGGGATGGATGGATTTCAATGACAATAACATTCATGGTCCCCAGAAACATCATACTTCTGACTGAGGTTGACATTTGTGGTTTTCAGTGGAATACTTCCATCCAGACCTGTGTTCAGCTCGGAGAATTTCCTCTTTTAGAGGGGAGGATGCTATTTTACTAGGGCCAGAATATGTGACACCCATCACGAGGTGAATTCACCCCACAATTACCTATACATATGAACATTAAACTGACTTTGTACTAGGGAAATGGCAGGTTAATGTTGATCCAAATGAGCCTGGTGTTTGTATTCTAATATATGACTAATTCTAGCACACGATGGGTAATCTCAACAAAAGGTTAGGAATACATGTATGAAAATGGCTCATGACTCAAATTCCCACATCACTTGTTTTGTTTACTGCTGAAGCATTTCATCCCCAAGTGTGTACCACCACATTTCTGTAAATATGGAACAATTATAAACCCACTACTTATTAGTGCCACACTGCCCATAAGAACAATGAACCCTTTGTTTAGGACTGAGTCAGATCTATATCAAAAATAGTAACCTGTCAAAGCAATTACCTAGTTATGAACCATCTAGTTATTCACAAATGGCAGTTTTGACTGTGTAATTTATCAGCCTTGTTGCTGCTTCTAATTCAGTTTGAATTCCCAGCATAGTAAATTGTTAATCCACAACTACTGTAATTAACACTGCACAAGTCTGGGTACTGCTTGATGTCTGACATTTAAAACAGAGGCTTTTTATATTTCCAGATAGTAAATAAAGGGTGAGGACAGAGGGGAGAGAGAGAAAAAAAGAGAACCTCAGGGACAAAAACATGAATAAAGGGAGTACAAATATTCACAATTTATCAATTTTTAAAGACAAAATCAGAATCCAGCCAAGTTATGAATGCAGACACCTGCATATAAATGAGTAAATACAGCCTTTGTTCTTTCTTTCTTTCTTTCTTTCTTTCTTCAATTGTATAAACATTGGTATAGTTTATAGATAACCCAGCCACAGGGACCATTTGCAAGTGTACTCCTAGTGCCTGTCCCAAGCCCGGGTAAATGGGGAGGGTTGCATCAGAAAGAGTATCCGGTGCAAAATCTTTGCCATATATGACACACTGATACACTGAGGCAACCCCTAACGGGAGCAGCCAAAAGAAGATAGTTTGTAGATAGAGCAGTGACCGGTCAGCTTCCAGTTTGATCAGTAGAGAAGCAATACCTATAGATGAGGTTTATCATACATTTTACCACGACAACCTGGATGATTTATTTAACATATGAGTTATGTAAGTCAAGTCATCCCGTTATAAATCATCACATATTTTTCTTATACATAATGACTGGTAATAAAAGCCGTACTCTGTGGATCCCACATGATGTAGAGAAATGCCTAATACCTCTGGATCAGAGCTCTTGTAATGACACAGTAAGCACTGCATGAAGGCCTAGTCTATTTTATATCAATTTAATCCATCCTTCTGACCTCCTAATCTAATCAAAGGGCCAGCGGATGACAGGTGGTCTTTTCATCAGTGCAACTAACAGCTACACACAAAAACAACCCCACTGCGGCCCGAATCAGAGGATAACAGATTTGCATTCTGCCTAAGAACATGACGAGTAGGGGCAAAGAATAACAATGGAGCTTATGTGCTTGAAGGTTGAGCAAAGAGGGTAAAAGAGGTAAACAGGCAAACAAATTTGTATGTCTAATACTTACAAAACAATCCTCTATTTTGTAGGATAAACCATAGCCTGGAGTACTTTTGTATATATATATATATATATATATACAAAAGTGTATATATATCTGAGGATGATAAAGAGAGGTACTCTTTTTTGCTGTTACCTATATAAAATGATCAAATAATATTATAAAGTGTGTAAATCAGAACAAAAAGGCCCAATGCCAGCTTATAGACACAACACGACTGTACAGAAATCAACTTGTTTTATTTGTTGTGGAATGTCTTAACATAGAGCTGATACATGAGGAGATGTGATGTCTAGTTAAGAGCTCTAATACTGTTAAACCCACTATGCACCCACAGGGGGGCATAATCTTAAATGACTCGGGAGAGAGGGAAGTTTTTTTTTTCCCCAGGGTTTAGGAGTCTCTTTATATCAGCTATGACCATAATCCCTAGTCAAAAGGACATGCTTGAAAGAAACTGAAAGTGAGCTGAAACAAAGTATAACATTAATCACATGTTGCTGCCTCTAAATCACCCATAATCTTAATTTCAGTTCATCTTTATAATATAATATTCAAGGTGATTCTGTCCTCAAGTAATAAGTGGTTTAACACAGTTCATTTGTAGTAATTCGCTGCCCAGTGAAAAAAATGACACACTCTAATATTTTGTTGGACTGGCTTTAGCTTTGATGTTATTTACTGTGTCATCATTTTGATAAGCCTATGCAACGTCACAGCATTTATTTCCAACCAGAGTTGCATACATTTTTCTCCAAGATCTTGCTTTAATGACAGGAGAGTTGGACGACTGTGTAAAGTCTTCTCCAGCACATCCCAAAGATTCTCATTGGTGTTAATGTCTGAACTCTGTGGTGGCCAGTCAGTTTGTGAAAATGATGTCTCTGCCCCTGAACCACTCTTCCACAATTTGAGCCTGATAAATCCTTATATTGTCATCTCAGAATATGCTTGTGCCATATTCTGATTTTCTACACACACAATGTTGCTGAACCTCAATGTGACCAGCTGAAGCAACCCCAGAACACTCAGAATACTGCCCCTACAGGCAGTATAAGCTTGATGGTAGCTTCATCTACTTCTCTTCTTACCCTTATCCATGATTCTTAAACAGGGTAAATCTGGACTCATGCTCCATAGTCCAATCTTTATGCTCACTATGAAACTGAAGCCTTTTTACCGGATTAGCCTCATTGATAAATGGGTTTCTAAAGGCTACACAGCTGTTTAGTCCCAATCCCTTGAGTTCTCCTTGCATTTGCAAATGGAACTGCTCTTACTTTTACAGACATAAACATAGACTATAGACCACATTCTTCCTTTAAGATGATGGTTCACAGTATCTTTTCAGGATTTAATAAAGTGCTGGACAGTTCGGAACCAAGTTTTAGTCATTTCAGCATCTCCTTGGTTGTTTTCATTGCTTGATGCAGGCCAATAATTTGACCCTTCTGAAATATCTTTAACACAACCACTGGAATATGTTTTTTGACATATTTGTTTCAGAAATGAGCAGCTACTCACTGTGGAAATTAGGGTTAAAGAACCTGTTGCTAGCTCAAAAGTGCTGATGCCATTGCCACTGCTGTCTCTGCTGTCACTGTCACAGCCAGGCCACCATGAGATCTGGATCTAATCAGAACGTATGCCATTTTAAAAATATGGGTTTGCCACTAGGTGGCGTTATCTGTATTTATTTATTTTTTTTTACATTTTTATCCATATCACTGTGATTATTTGTCCACAAAATGAAAACCAAATTGATCATGGGATCATAAATGCGGTGACACCATATTTTGTGCCTTTGCTGTCTGCTGGAATGAAATTGGTGAAAAGTGCAAATTTTTAGTGATATCTCTGTGACTATTTGTCTTATCTGCGTAAAACAAAAAAGGAATTGATCGTGGGATCATGTGTTTTCATGGTAATGCTATGCCACCACCGCCACTGCCCACCGCTGCTGGTAGTCCTTTGCAATAAGTGTCATAACGCAAAACTGTTTTGATGTAGGATTTTGAATTTTGGCACAGTGCTAGAGCTCCATGGAACAGATTAGATTTTCAGCCATTTTGAAAATACAAACTGAGGTGGCAATACTTAATTAATTTATTTATTACATTTTAGCCTCTCGGTAACTATTCATTTCATCCACAATGATTGTGGGATCACATACTTTCATGGTGACATTATGTCATCATTATTGTCTGCTGAGGTGGCTGAAATTGCTAAAAAAAAAATCAGGGATATTATGGATTCAACTTGGCTGCTTCATACATTTTTTCTTAATAATCATTTGCCTTAAAAAAGGGAAAAAGAGCGTGAAAAGAAAAATGACCACGGCATCTAGCCTCGCGTCATGGGAGTGGGTCAGGTTAGCATTCATGAAGAAATTGGGACTTTCCAGGGATACACATTTAGTGGTTGCATGGCAACCACGATAAGCTAGTTATCCTATGGAAGGATCTTACCAATTTGTTTAGTTAAATTAAAGTGGTGACTATTTTGGCTACAGAGTGTATGTTTTTATGAGAACATATTCCTTGTGACTGATGTGTTCTTTATAAGGTAAATCAGTGATGTGTTTTGTTTATCATGTATTGTCCATCAACGGAAATTTAGTTACCAAACATGTTAAAGTCCAGCATGAAACAGCTTTTTGCACCACAGGAGGATTTACCATTAGCCCATCAGCACCATGGGCGGGACTAATGCCATCCTCCAGCTGTTGTAAGTGGTTGTCAAGTGGTGCTGCCACAGTGATAGTTTAAATTGCCAGTCCTCACTTGTTTTGGGCACACAGAGACGTGTCTGCTGAACAACACACTGAACTATTTTACCTTGCTCCACTGAGCTCCAGCATGGCAACACATCAGTGCTGACTTCAAATAACCTTTGATTCAGGCAGATATATTGGTTTCTAGTGGATAGTTAATGGATTTCAAATCCCCAAGCTAAAAATACTTGTAATTAAAGGAGTGCCACACCTGTTGGACTTGCATTAGGCAGTTTAAAAATTATAAAAATCCATCAAGCTCATATTCTGGGAGTTGATAATGACTTCAAGTTTGTTGCTTAAAGCACAGATGATGAGCAGGCACCAGAGGTCTGTCAGGCTCTTATTTGTAACTCAGTTCCTCTATTTTTCTTTTCTTTTTCTTTTTTTAAACTTTACTCTTTGTATTAGTTTATCATATTTTGCACAGATTGCACTGGAGCCACAAAGCAGTTTGTACTTCAAGGACTTCCTAATGTTCACATATGAAGTTGTGCTTTGAAGTTGTCCAACTCCCATGATTTTGACTCAGAAAATCTGTGGATTTTTTCTTTTACATTTCATGGCTTCTTTGATAACCTGAAAACTAAGAATCATTACAGGCATGTAGAGGTCATTTTTCTGCAACATTCACAAGGTTTAAAATACCAGAAAGTCTCATTATTAATAAAATATATCTGAAGCCTTTGAGTTAGGGCTTATCATTTAACTTAGCTGTGCAACAAAGAAAAACAGATTTCTACTGAAATTGTAATACTTATGCCAGAGTATTGTAACACAAGTATAAAAGGGTTGATTTTCATGTTATCCTGACTTTCAAGAGACAGGATTATTCAAGGGAGCCAGCAGTTTCCTTTCAAGTGAGAAAAGGCAATAAATCTTATTTATCCAGAACTTTCTCATGTTGGCACGTCTAAGCTTGAGGAACACATCTTGCACAGCACAGCAAAGCAGCAGCTCCTAACTAATTTAATTAATTAGGTTTGGTTACAAAGTGACCTTTGAAGCTTGAAGGCTTAAAAATTACTGGGAGCAGATTGCAAATCAATCCAAAAGTGAGAGTATAGAAAAGAAAAATGCAATTTAGAGGTTATGAGTAGTGTTCATGGCTATCAACTGGTGAAGGAAAAAATAAATTATAATAGTTAATGGATTTGGGACATTAATGTGTAATTTTGGAACTGTACAGCTTCCATGGGGAAAAGGCTATTTTTGAAGTATTGAAGGTACTGTATACTGTTTGCCTTTTTTTGTTCCACCCATGAAATCTTTTACATCCCCCTGTTCCAACTTCAGATGAAATGCAAACTCTCATTCTCACATTCAAAAAGTGACACATTGAGATGATGGGCAGGCACTCTGTTTTTGAGCTAAATAGAAAGTGACATGTCTGTTTATTTCTCTTGGGCCTGCATATCTGTTGTTGAGACACTGAAAGGTCTGAAACACCGCTATCTGTGAAAGTGTGTGTCTCCTAGTGTACATGTGTATGCTAAGTGTGTTACCATCAATTTGTATTTTTGAAATTAGCAAATCAGCCAGATGTCTTTCAAGGTAGGACATCCGCTCAATCCTTGTCTGTCAGATGATCCCCTAGAGATGCTACTTCTCTAGACATCCTCATTCTAATCAAGCATCCAAAGTGGCAGAGCAGAAATCTAAATAAATGGAATTAAACAGTGCGCTAAGGTGCTGTAAGATAGCTTAAAGAGTGACGACACCTTGTTTTCCTCCAGAGCACATTTTAACAGAAGGACACTCTTTGGGAGAAACTCAATACCACTAGAAATTTTGTTCATTCACAATTTATTTCTTATCAAATGAAAACCAGTGTGGAAATTTGTTTTGTAATCTATTTCAACAATATAATTAACACTGTTCCCTTTATAGTCGTTAATCATAATTTTGAACCTTGCTTCCCGATAGCATTTCACAAGCTGTTTGTGAAATTAATTCTACGAACCTTCTCAAACTTAAGAGGTGTTTTCCCAAAAGCATCCTAATTGATGACACTCTTACAATTCATCTGATATATGAGTACACCCTACCCAAAAGTAATCTGAAGAAATTCTACACATACACACACGCACACACACGCACACACACACCTACACACACACACACACGCACATACAAAGAAATTCAAAAACTAATTTGTTCTTTTTTCTGCCTGTTCCCGTTGACATTGTCATTGTCTCACTTCTAGTGTAATGTCTGTTCTATTTGATGTCCTGATGTTATATTTTCTGCTTCTGTGTCCCATGTTGTTTGCCACATCCTTGAATACAGCAGGCCTTATGCCCATAACTGACTTCCATCTAGTAAAAAGATTTATAAAAAAGAAATGAACTATAGCTTCAGTTGTTATAATGAATGTTTAGAACAAGCCTTTACAGTTAGGTCCATATGCTGTGGGACAATGACAGCCTTCTTTTTCATGAGCGTATTCACACTCATGAAAGTGTCTTGCAGCTGTAGACTTTGACAACGGTACACCTACCTCTTCTCGATGTGGGTAGTTCACCAAGTCAGGAATTCTGCTATCTTTCACTTTAGTTGTCATCTGTAGTCTTTAAGTCATTTTAGTGCTGTTGAGCTGGCCAGTGTATTTCTTCTTTTTGTGAATCTTACAGATTGTTACTTTGGCCACGCCTAAAGTATTTGCTCTCCTCTGATAGGTTAATTTTGTTTTTACAGCCAAATGATTGCCTCCTTCATTTCCATTGACATCTCTTTGGATATCAAATTGAGCGTTTCAATGAGCAGTTACCAAATGCAAGTTCAACATTTGAAATCAGCTTCAGATTTATGATCTACTCAGTTTGTCCTGGAAAAACAAAGGCACAGGCATCACATGGCTATGAAACTGTCACTTGTCAGTAAATTGTCTTTTACTTTTTGGCCTCTGAAAATAGGGGATTGTGTTTAAAATGGCTGTAATTCACACATTTTTTTTTTAAATTAATCTTCTTGCATTTAAGGTGAAAGTCTGCAGTTTGATCACATTTTCACTGTTTGATTTAACATTCATCCAAAGTTGTTGAAGAGTATGTCTAGAGTCAGATTAGGCATCAAGGAAAACTTGTGAATATGGACCACACAAATCATGATTGAACTCTAAATAAAGACCAAATGATTAAATGTAATGTTTCAATAGACAATACAAAAATGTAACATTTCATTACATGATGACTTCATGTTTAACACAAACTGAAAACTAGTGTTATAAGAATGTTGACATCCCCATTCACATCAAATTCAATGCAGCCTTACTGTGCAAACATGTCCTTTTGTTCATGTAATCTGACCAAATGGTGTTTCCAAACCAAAGTATACAGTCTGCTTCAGCCTGGAGCTCTTCTGTGATTCAGTCAAATTCCCAGTACTACAGGGCAGTTGGGTCATTTGACTCTTCTCCATTTGAATTTCATCTTCATTGCACCGTGGAAATTAGGTTTTTACATGCAAAATAGTGCTATACATTTGTTTGTCATGCTTATCTGGAGGTAGGTAAAGAGCAATAGTCAGCGGTATGTACCCGAGGAAAGCTTCTTAGGGGGGTCACAAGGTTTTACATAAGTCAAACTGTATTCTTTCTTGAGATGTAAAGTGGTACTTGTTGTTTTACATCTGATAGCTAAACCATTGACATCTTCATTGCATGCATTACCTCTGCTGCTTCTCTTCTCTGACACACTGCGTGGTAAATAAAGGCAGTGTGATGAACTATGGATTTACCTTCAGGCTAGGACTCTCCATATGACAGTGGATACATCAGCTAAAAGATAAATATTAACCACAGACAAAATTTATGCATGTCATTTTTGATCATACTTGGTAAAAAGAATGTGTCCTTATGAATTTGGCATGAAAATTGTGTTACAGGTCTTTAAATTAAAATATGGAAAAATTAAATTGAGAACACAAATGAAAGAAATTGTTGTAAGGGATAATCTGACTTTGAAAATTTGGTTTTGATAGCTTTTTTCCTTGTGTTCTCACTCTGAATGTTTATTTTATTTTTTTCTTTTTAGATAGATTTATAAAATGTTGTGGGGTAGAGCTCCAAATGAAGCATCCTAGCCAAAGATATGTTACTCTGAAGCAGGTAGCATAAACATAAGAATGGAACATTTCTTCAAAAAAGTTAAATGCTGATGTGCAGAAAAAGCATATATGCCGATTCAGCCAATTAATAGCCTGCAATAATAATATTCAGTTAACCTAAGGTAAGAGTTTTGCCAGCAGTCTTAATTCAAAATGCAGAATGAGCCTCAAAGTCTTTGCATCCTAGATGCTCAAAGCCAAGCATTTGCCTCCGTACACAAATAACTCCTGAAGACCATAAGAAAATGATATGCAAGCAAGGATGCTTTACAAAGTATTTAAATATACAATTTGCAGGACTTCAAATATGCTATAAACACTGATTTTTATGACATAAACCACCACCATGTGTCAAACTATAGGTTGAGATTGTTTGTTAATAATTCTGTAAAATTAATTACTTAGACATATTGTGAACATTTCTTTATTGATAGTGTGAAAACAGCACAGTTAATACTATTTAAAATTTTATGTTACAGATTTGTAAACCTTGGTGATGGTCCCATCACCAAGTTCACAAAATAATAACACACTGGTATCCAGATAAAATGATGCAATATAAAACCACATGGCAACAGTGTATAAAAAAACACTTACTATCAGTTCTTTGATCAGTGAAAAACTGTATGCTATTGACAGTGGATAACTGAGTGAATGACATGAAAGCTTCGTAATAAGCTGGACAGATTGGTGTTATTATGCTGAAGACACACAAAAACACACACACACACACACACACACACACACACAAAGAGTAACAACTAGCAATCCTAAATAAAAACAGGTCATCATATTAAAATCCAGGTTTAAAATAAATAGCATTCTGTAAACACAGCAGTTTTCATGGTTTGGGTTCACATTAGTAGCTTGTTAAGGTTAGGTCCTTGTTTTGTTCTTTTTATTTAGTAAGGGTTTAAAACCCTCACAGAAACACACACACGAGAAAAAGAGAGAGAGGGGAAATAAATAACATGGCTAACAAAGGGTCACTCTTGCTTTGCAGAAAAAGATAAACAAGTGGTATTCTTAGGTACAAGCACCTATGAATTCAAATCACTGTTACCTGGTAACCATCAGTTGAATAGAAAATAAAATAAAAATGAATTAAAAACACTAGATGGTGATTCCAACATACACCAATGTTTGTGTGACAACATCCAAAATACGGTGTGTTTTTTTTTAAGAGAACAGAAAAAAAGAAAAATAATTGATTCAATGAAAGTTATCATTTGTGGTATTATTGTTTGTTTGTTTTTTTTCATAAACTACAAATAGCAACTTAACCATTTCAGAAAATATAGCCCAAGATTATACTGGTCTAAAAAGAAAGTAGCAAGCTACAAAAATTTCATCACAGGATATGCACCTCTTGCAACTGTTCATGTCAAAGTGCATGCTTTTACAATCAAAAAGAGACTGCACAAATTTGAGATAGATCCAAGGCGTGCCAGCCTTTGTTGTCGAAAAAAACATTAGAGCAAAACTACAGCTTGCCAATGAACATTTAGCCTAGGGAAAGACCAAGCCTTTTGGAATGTTATGCTTTAGACAGGCAAATCAAAGATAGAGTTGTTTCACCAAAACCACAGGAGACATGTTTGGCGTACACCAAAGACAGCTTTTCAGGAGAAGAATTCTCACATCTGCATGGTGTTGAAAATGTTGCAATTTGGGGTTGCAGAGACTCTCCAGCTTGTAGTCACTGATTCAACTATGAGTTCTCGTATCAAACAGTCATTGAAGATATAGCAATGTGTCGCCATCTTCTCGAAAGTTAAACTGGAAGTGAACCTTTTAACAAATAATGATTCTAATCACAGTAAAAAATTCACCAAGGAATGCTTTACAAAGAAGAACTAGTTATCAAAATTTTTGCTTATATGTTAAATGCACATGATTCAGTGTGTGACAAAGGCAGTTTAAAGTAAGCATTTGCTGGAGCTATAGCTTATCAGTGCTTCAAGACTAGGCTAACCATATCTTTTCCAAATTATCTTTTAACACTTGCTGCACACGTATACGCCCAGATCTATTTTTTTCTCTTACCAGATTAAGATCAAAAAATACTTTATTTATTCCAAAAGATGTAAAATCACTGTGTTACAGCAGCAGTACAAAATATACATGCACACACACAAAAAAAGAAGGACTCAACAATTTAAAATCTAACACCACAAAGACCTCGAATTAGCTCTAGAACTGAATCTGTCCTTGTGGAAGCAAAGTGGAAACAGAAAGTAAAAGAAAGTGTCCTGCTGCATATACAATATGTAGTGCAGAAGATGGTCAGGATCTACTAATTATCATAGCTATATACCCCAGCCACAATCATTTGGATGACCATTACATGAGCTTATGAAGGAATCCAAAAAGTGTGCTGATTCAAACTGTATTTTAACAGCAGCAGCAGCAATGATGGTTTCCTTCTTACCACTCAGATTAATGTCCCTGTCTGTCTCAAAAGTCCTGAAGCCAGGAATGGTCACACTTTGGTCCTGGAAGTGTGAGGGTGATAGCATTTCACTTCAGACTCTCCCTGATGCACACTGAACCACACCCACTGTGTTCCCTCTGGTCTAAACCAGCTCACTGAGCTTGTCCATATTATCATCCAGACACCTCATATGGCTGGAAGAACTAGGGCTCTCAAACTCCACTGGTTCCTCCACACCTCTTCAGGAATTACAGGCCTTGCTCTGGGCTGTAGAACTGTGAGCGCAAACAGGTGATGAAGATTCTCTGTTGCCAAAAGTGTAATGTGAAGAACAAATACTGGTATACTTCAAAAATTTAATTTACAAGACCTGCAAAGCAAAAAGCGACCTTTAAAGTTTTGCAAAAATTATATTGATTAAAAAAAATCAGCTGATAAACTCATTAAATTATTGAGAAAACACACAAACAAATAAAAAAACAAAAAGTATGGACTGCTGCAACAGGCTGCCACTCAGCACAAATGATGCTCATTAGGAAGACATAGTTTTTATTAAAAGATAGAAACTATAATGTCAGTAATAAATATAAGCACTGCTTCTAAAAAACAAAACAATAAAAAAACCACTTTATTGTTTGGAAATGGGTGCCATTAAAGGAGTGCGTCCTTTCATACCTGTAAATCCTTAATTGACCACTTTACATGCAATAGATATTATATATTATCATTTTTGTGTTTGTGAAAACTCCATAGGCTACTAAGGGTTTTTTTTTTGTCTGAAGTACATGTAAATCTATTCATAGAATCCAGAAATCCATCCACTGAGATCAACTTGGCTAATATTTCTTTGCAAACAAACAAACTCAGGCTCTAAACTTTTACATGAATGAGTCATTTAAAAAAAAATCTTGACAGTGTACACTTTATATGCAGGTAACTTTATTTGCTATAAAACTTAACTGCATATAATGTTTTGGATTATGTCTGTCTTGATGCTGTGACTGGGTTAATCATATTTTCAAAGTAAAAGCATTCTTTCCAGTTTGAAGGATGCCAAAGGTTTCTTTGGCAGGTGTGGACAATCCTGTTAGATGGTGTTTGTGTTACACCTTAACCTCTTTTTCCAGTAAATCTATCTTTTGTTTGTACAGCTTCCCAGTGTGAAGCTTTTCTGCCAAGGAGATTTAAATACATAAGCTGAAGGAAAGGGCAATTTGGTGCTATCTTGGGATCCACATATCTTTTATTTTGTTTCAAGAAAGAAATCACTGAACATTGTTTTTCAATGTGCCCATACTGCTGTGTATTTTCCTTGCTATTGATGTCAATATTCTTTATCTTCACTACCATTTACTATCATTTACTATCTCTTGGTGTTAAAGAGTGCTGAATCCAGTTGATAAACATGTGTATGTTAATCTTTCAGTAGTACACATGTAGAAATGGAATACATACAGAAAGCAAAAGTGTTTATTTTCCAAAGAAAATTCTTGTTAACATAGTGTAAAAGGACTACATATAAGCACTAAAAGAAAAAAGAGAATATAGCACAGTACACTGTGCACAAAGGCATAACTATAGAGAACTGCCTGTAGCAGACTTTTTCAAACAGTTGCAATAAAACACACTAAAACAATAATATGATGCTTGAAGGTTGTAATAAAATATGCAAGCGTTAAGAAGAAGCAACACTAAAATTGCTTCTCTTTAGCCAGATACTTAACAGTACTGAGGGAAGGAAATTAACACAGAAGAGATGGAAGTAATAAAGGAGGGCTAAATTATAAGTAGCATATAAATTTCTGCTAATATTAGAGAAAATATTGTTTTTTCCAGATGTTTGGATACTGGCCCTCAGTAAATAAGATTTTCTCCCTTTTAGCTACTCGCAATTCAGTAAGAACTAAAATAATTACATATTGTTTGATTTTACTGGTACCTGTTATGGTATTATCAATTACATTTTTTCTTTCAAGATATGAATCCTAAGTGTGGTTATATTGTCTTTGAATGAGAGCTTTATCTGGGTCAGAATGTGTTTTCCTTTGACACCTCTGAGCTTTGCTGTTCTTCTGCTGTCTTGATTAATGGCCCAGAGAATGTCACACTGACCTGAGGTGGAAGGTGTTTGAGACAACACAATCCAGTCCTGCTCTTACTGCTTTTTCCAACCCCTCTCAAAATGAATGAATTGAAATAACATTAAACACTGAAATTCTTTTTTTTTTTTTTTTTTACAATTGTGATCATGTTTACACTTTTGTTGGTAATGTAACATTAGTGAAATTAGTGTGTCAGTTAATGAGGAATGAAGGTATTGTGTTTTCAGGTAGGGCAGGTGTAGAAATAATCTATATGTGACTTCTGACAAAAGTCTTCTTATAGCAGGGTTTGATTTCTTTTTGTAATATAGGCTGCATCAGTTGTATACATTTTGGTGAAAGCAAATTCATCATAACATGAAAAAAAAATAGTCAAAACATATCCACATACACTATATGGACAAAAGCACTGGATCACCTACACATTACACCCACAGGAGATTTTATGACATCCCATTCTGTCTCTTTTTGCAGCTATAACAGCTTCCATTCTTCTGGAAAGGCTTTCTATAATATTGTGGAATGTGTCTGAGGTTTTTGTCTATTCATCCAGAAGAGCATTTGTGATGCTGGATGAGAGGGCTTGACTCGCAATCACCATTCTAGTTTATCCCTGTTTATGACTGGGTTGAGGTCAGGACTCTGTGTAGGCCAGTAAAGTTCTTCCACATCAAATTCATCCATCCATGCCTTTATAGACCTTGCTTTGTACACTGGGACACAGTCAAGTTAGAACAGGAAAGAACCTTCCCCAAACCACTCCCACAAAGTTGGAAGCATAAAACTGTCCAAAATATCTTGGTGAGCGGAAGCATTAAGAATCCAGACTCATCTTTCAGACTGCCAAAGAGAGAAGCATAATTTATTACTCTACTCTTTCAGAGTCCAGTAATGGTATGCTTTACACCACTTCATCTAATACTTACATTGTGCTTGGTGATGTAAGGCTTGTATCCAGCTGCTTGGCCACAGAAACCCATGCCATGAAGCTCCTGGTGCACAAGTTTGTGTTGATGTTAATGCCAGATGAGCTCTGAAAAGCTTCAGTTATTTAGTCAGCAGTGTTAGTGACTTTCGTGAGCTATGTGCCTCAGTACTTGGTGACCTTGCTCTGTAACTACATGGTCTTCCAGCTCATGTTTGAGTTGCCGTGGTTCCTAAATGGTTCAGCTTTGCAATTATACCACTTAAAGTTGATCATGGAATATATATGAGGAAAGGTATTTCACAAATTGACTTGTTGCAACTGTGACATCCTAATACAGTACTACACTTAATTTCACTGAGCTTTTTAGAATGACACTTTCTTTCACAAGTGTTTGTAAAGGCAGATTGCATGGCTAGGTGCTTGATTTTATACACCTGTGGCAAAGGTACTGAATGAAATTCCTGAATTAATTAAGAGGTGCTGCCCATTACTTTTGTCATATAACGTACATAATATACAGTATAATGATTTCAGGCAAATCCTTAAGCAGACTGTAGCCTGTCCAGGCTGTGCCCTGCCTCTCACCCTATTATAGCTGAGATAGGCTCCAGTCCCACCCCTGAGCCTGAGGTGGACAAGTGGAAGATAATGGTTGGATGGGTGGATGAATGGATGAATGAGCAATTGTTGGCAGCTTTTACTCTTATTACTAATGGTTTTTCCCTCTGTTCCACTTACATAGTGCGTATTTGTCTTTTTGGAGTGCACCTTCAAGAATTAATTAATAGTATCTATATCTCTTATTTCATCTCTAGCATATTTCAAGTGATGATGACTTATTCAAATGGAGATGATTTTCTATACTTTATTGCTGACTGACATTTCAATTAGCCTCTTGCCCTCACCACTAATAATCAGATTGTGAACCCTGCAAAGGACAAGGCAGGTCATTAAAATAGCCTCAAAAGCTCAGAAGACATCAGGCTGTAAATTTGCCCATTTTTGCTGACAGCTGTAGTGCTGAATCTCCCTTTGCCATCCCCAGATGAAATCAAAGCCATCATGGTGTAATTGCTAAGGAAAACTGATTTGCCAGTGTTGAAAATGCTTAATGTATGTGCCCCCTTAATTTTGTTCAGCTCTTTCTTCAATTGCCAGTCCCCTAGCATAAGCCCTCATCTATTCTGTTCAGTACTCTTCAATATGATGTCACTGCGGACCAAGATAACAAAATTACGTAGGCACAGCTTTATGACAGCATAATCAGATAACCAGAGATTTTTTAAAATTATCTAACAATTTATGTCGATGCCAGAAAAGGAAAACTCAACAATTATCTTTTGGTCTACATGCTGGAGCACATGTTTAAATAAAAATGCATTCAAAAAATAACAAACAAACAAAAACTTATTTTGATTAAATACATGTTTCAAGACGACAAATTGTTTCAATTATCAAGTAAAAATTATTTTTTTAACTTTCTGGTAGTGAAGTGGTTTGAGCATTAGACTTACAAGAGAAGGCCCTTGGTTTAATTCCAGATGGGGACACAAATCCCTCTCACTATGATGGGTTGCTTCAGGAATGGCATTCTGTGTAAAACCTCTGCTACATTACAGATGTGGATTGATCAACTGTGGCGACCCCTTGGGGAAAACACAAGGGAGCAGCCGAAGGTACATTACTTTCCGTTAGTAATCAGAATTCTTACTGGCAAAACCACTGCATTTATAATTATAATTCATGCTTTAGATTTAAATCTGAATGTTTGGGGTACTTTATAATGTTGTATTTCAAAACTGTCCATTGCAGAGCTGCTTGAAGTATTAAAAATTTAAAAGAAGGTACTTTAACAGAATATCTACTCGTGGTCATAATGCAGTTACTGCAGCCAACATCAGCAACAACCAACAATCCAAAGACTCCTCAATGTATTGTTACTGTACAGGTTAAAATCAAAGATCTATGGTGATATATGGGTGTATTAGTGCACATGGAATGAGAAACATACACATTTGTGAAGGTCGAATTTAAAACTTTTGGAGCAACATGAGCATGGAACAGTATAGTTCCATAATATGTGTCAACAGTACCAAACTGGTCTGACTGCAAACCAGACCATTCGAAACATTTTATACATTATGAAGCACAAAATAATACAATGGATGCACGAACTATTGAGCAGCTGATATACCATATCAGCAAGAAGATTCTTCTGGTTGCCTCCCATCGTCTCATCACCTCATACATACATAAGGACTGGTTGCATACCCACTCATCTCCAGATCGTTACAGCCATTTTAGTGTTGAGCTTTGTTGCATTTTTCCCCTTAACTTACAGTAACTTGATTTCTTGTCTTCATGCTTCAAGTCACCAGTCTGGGAGAGGGTCATCTGCCTGCAATTCTGGTCCTGGAATTAAACCAAACAGCTCACAAAAAAAACAGACCACCTACCTGCTTTCCACCACTTGTCTCACAGAGAAAAGAAAATTTCATTATACTAAACTGACAATCCCCAGTTGAAAGAATCCTAATGTTTGATTTAAGTATGTATATGCATTTGGATCCACCAGTCTCATTCATTATGACAGAATGAAATGGCCAAAAGCTAAGCTGTCCAGTTCTCTCTTCAAAATATTTTAGTTAATCATGGGGTGCTATTAGGATGTCATGATCAAGGACTGACATCCCTTCAGAAACAACAACAGTATACCCACCATAAGTTAACTCAAATGGGAATTTTGCTCCATCAACTAACCTCCAGTATTCCCTAGCCTTGATCCACTAAGCCAAAAATTCTTCAGGATACCCTGGTACCTATACCTGGGACCTGTGATGGTGGGTCAGGCTGCTGCCACAACTTCTGCAATATTCACCAGTCTTTAATCAGCTTTCCTGGTCATTCTCCACTTAAGAAAACAAGGTCCTTTACCCTGTCCATCCTGGTCACTCCCAGTGAAAATCTCAACATCATCAGTTCTGCAACCTCCAACTCTGCCTCCTGTCTTTTTGTCAGTGCCACCATTTTCAAACCATGCATCATAGCAGGTCTCTCTACCATCTTGTAAACCTTCCCTTTCACTCTTGCTGCTATCCTTCTGTCATAAAGTACCCCTGACACTCGTCTCCACCCACTCCACCCTGCCTGAACTCTCATCTTAACCTCTCTTGTGCTCTGTCCATTGCTTTGGATGGTTGATCCCAAGTATTTAAACTCATCTACCTTCACCACCTCTACCCCTTTCATCTGCATCTTTCCACCTGCCTCCCTCTCATTCACACACATGTACTCTGTCTTGCTTTAACTAACTTTCATTTCTCTTCTCTCCAGTGCACACCTCCACCTCTCCAGGCTCTCTTCCACCTCCTCCCTACTCTCACTA